>JAHRHZ010000089.1:3507622-3561883 GCA_024137785.1 Ginglymostoma cirratum | reverse complement strand
CTGAGATAACAAGGTGTGGAGCTGGATGAACACAGCAGGCCAAGCAGGATTTCTGATGAAGGGTCTAGGCCCGAAACGTCAAGCTTTCCTGCTCCTATGATGCTGCTTGGCCTGCTGTGTTCATCCAGCTCCACACCTTGTTATCTAGGTTTCGAGTGCTCATGGGCTCGATCAATTTCGCATCATTTTCGCTCCCGCAAATACACGTGTCACTTGCAAACAGTCTCAGGGCAAGTGTACAATCCAGATGTGCAGGACCTCATTCTCTCTGATGGTTGTGAGTGTTTGGAAGTCCGCCGCCCATAAGGAGGTGAAGGCTCAATAATAGTCTGCTTAACTAATACGAAGTGATATTTATAGAAAGGAAAGATCCAGGGCTATCGAGACAATAAGGGAGCAAGGTGATGAGGTTAGAAGATGAGCCACAATTTCAGAGAATTAGTGGAGCACACTCGGGGGCTCTATTCTTGCTCCTATTGGCTTGCAGGAACCAAGGCTCATAATCTAATCATGCTTTCCCCCCAGAGTCCCAGCGCTGTGTGAGTACTGCTATGCGCAATGGCGCAAAGGCTATGTCTTTCTATGTGGCTTGAGGCATGAAAGTGGATGCACAAGCAGCAGAGCTGAAGTAAAACAGGATACTTTAGGTGTCAAGGACAGAATGTAAGTGGAAAAATAAAACCACTCAATGGTGTCTGTCCCAAATAGGAACGAGCAGCCTCCCAGCAGTTATTTAAAATGCACAACTGTAAGACATAAGTGTTGCTAGCTCAATGCAAACCGAAAGAACTGCAGATGCTGTAAATCAGGAACAAAACCAGAAGTTGCTGGAAAAGTTCAGCAGGTCTGGCAGCATCTGTGAAGGAAAAAACAGTTAACATTTCGGGTCCGATGACCCTTCCTCAGTTCTGAGGAAGGATGTCCAGACCCGAAACGTTAACTCTGTTTTTTTCTTCACAGATGCTGCCTGACCGAGTGTTGCTAGCTCGCTCAGCCTGGACTCTTTTTGCTTTTTGATTGTCCTGGGTCTACCTCGTCTCACCATTGCTGTGACTTCTTAATGTCCATCCGCAACAACATGAACCCCTGTTACCAACACCAGTGTCTCTTTCTTTCTCAGAGGATGTATCCCAGTCCTTCATCTCTTCCTCTGCAAAGATATGCCCCCTCACCCCCCGTTCTCTCTCTCTCCTTTGCTGCGTGAGGTTGTGGAGGGTGCAAGCTTAAAATTCTACCCAATGAATCCTAAGGAGTTGGGAATGAGAGCTTATCTCTATTTGGGCAACGAGCCACATTTCGCACATAGAGTAGGCTACCCATTGTAAAGGTAGCACTCGCTAGCTGAAGCCAGCTGTATTGCATTGTGCTGTTGTTCCCTGTGCACACTTTTGAGTTGCAGAATAGGACCAACTGTGGGGCAGCATCAGTAATGCTATCAGTGGCAGTCACAGGAGCAGTGTCCTGCCCACCTTCCTGGCACCCAGCAGAGATTTGGAGCGTCCTGCTGAGAACTTCTACTTAGCGTTCCATGTAGACCATTAGCAAAGACAGTCAGCCTTGCAGCACCTTCCACGTGACTATTTACTGTTTCCTTTTGCGGCAGTTCAATGTGACGACCAAAGGAAAGGTCAGCTCCTTCGAGCGGTGAGATATATAATAGCCATTGGCCCTCAGCTGAGAACTAGGGTTCTTAATGGTCAGGTTTTCGGAGTGTTCCAACAATGCTTCACATTGAGAGCCTCACCCCTGCGAAAGCTGCATCTTTCTGTTCCCATGTTTCGTATGGTGCACCATGTTAGTTACCAACAGAGGTCCTGGAGGAGCCCAAGGTGGACCAGCAGGAAGGCAGAAGTTAGTGAAAGGAGGCCAGCGACTTTGAAGAGGACAGGAAGCCAGGCATGGCATGTTGGCAGGAAGCTGGGAGAGAGCATCACAGCCACATGCTTTTCTGGCTGAACTGCTGATGTTGAAAGGCCTTTTTCTCATTGCCTAAAGACAGACTTCATGATTTTTTTCTACGTCTTAAGATTGTACTTGCCACTCTTTCTAAACTTCCTTGGCAATAAAAGCACAGTTTGCAGCGTTTAACAATTGGATGTGTTTTGAGTGATCTATTGATAGTGTCCGTGCATGTGTATCTCTGAGGGATGCACATGACCTTCTGTCCTCCTCATAGATACCGACCAGCACCTGAGAGCCATTTATTTCTGCACAGCTAGTGCTGATGCTTGTTCTCATCGTCACAAGCTTCGAGTTAAAGGACTGGAAATCGAGGAATCCTGTTCCCTATCAACCCTGAACTCTGTCTCATTGAACAGCTCCTTACCAGTCCTTGGCTGTTCTTGCCCTTGGCTTTCGGAAGTACGCCTGGAAAGCTCCGCTCGACACTGTCTCCTGTGTTTGGTCAGATTCCGAAGCACAATGGCCTACACCGCTATATCTGAACAGCTCACAACTGTTGCCGTGACCTCTGCTCTGTCAGGGCAAGTTCTGCTTCTTGCTGCCCCATGCTGAAACGCTGCTCCTGACACCAGTGCATGGTGCAAATAGGATATTGGCTCTCCGGCTTCACATTCCTGATTTGAATTTCAATTCCACCAGTTTCCAGGGTGGAATTTGAACCCAGGTCTTCAGAGCATTAGCTTCTCACGTTGGCTGCCCCAACTGATGCCAGCCTTCCTCCTACCTTGTCCTTCTACTGCAGGGTCTGGCAAACATTCTCCCCTACTCGGGCTTCATTTCGAGCTAGAAAATAATCACAATGCCTCACTTAAGGGCAAGGTGGGGCAGGCAGATGTGTTAGAGTGGGACGGGGACCTGTGAGAGGAGGGAATGTGGCTTTATGAAGAGATTTCATTGTTTTTTTCTCGTTTAAAGTCGCACAAAGCCTGCCATTTCTACTGCCGCAGGAGCTAGGCCTGGAGGTTCTGTCAATAAGGTAACACCCACGATTTGAAACAAAAAAGTGAGGGTTTAAAGCTGCCTCGCAGTTGGTCCTCACTGCCTCAGAGCTCCCAAAATGGCAGCTGAGAGTCAGGGTCCCCACTTTGGGAAACCCTGTGAACGAAGACACTTTGTTCAAAGGGGCTTCACTCTGCTGCTAGTCCACCCAATTCTATTCTGTCAGGAAAGGCAGAAGTAAGTGTTATTGATGCGGCTTGGCCACTGTGTCTCAATTTGGTCTTACATCAAGCTGCAACTTTTTTCTCATATTTCACAACATGCCCGGGACAAGATGCCCTTTCAAAGAAGCAGTATTATTTGCGATACCTTCAAACAAATTCATGGCTGCCAGTCCAGGGTTAAGCAATGCTCAAGCCCTAATATTGTCAACTTTTCACACTATCACATTTGAGGACTGCGAGTTGGCCTCACAGCCAGGGCTGCAACATTTCTGCATTGTCCTAGTGCCTCTCCTCAAGTCTTCCCCGTGTTGTCAGGGCTTCTGAGCCAGCACTGTTATGCTCAGCAATCATTGTCCACGCAGACTGATCCAGAACTTTGACCTCTGCGCAAAAGGGTTAGTCGTACATGCAAGGCCTGTCATTGCGAAGGATTGTGAGACCTGGCTTGGTCAGTTTGGAGTTCCTCATTGCATAGCTGCAATTTCATCCAGTTTGAAAGAAGTGATGATTAACCAATTCATAACTGCTTGAGGGGTGCAAAAATGCATAGCAATATTCTCTCCTTGGCTGGTTTTTCATGGTTAACATGATTCGATAGTCAGGCATTGGCTAGGCAAGGGTGAAAGAGCTGAATTATGGGCACTGTACTTTAGAAAGGATGTCAAGGTCTTGGACAAAGTGCAGAAGAGAAACTGGGATTGTTCTCCTTTGAGCAGAGAAGGCTAAGAGAGAATTGGTAATCAAATTCATGAATTAGATTGAGTAAATATGAAAAAACTGCACTGGCAGTAAAGTAGATAACCAGAGGACACAGATTGTTGAAAGTACCAGAGGTGACATTGGTGTGGGGGGGGAAGAAATACACAAATTCACTTGTTGTGATTTAGAGTACAGTGCCTGAAAGGGCAATGGAAGAGGATTCAATTGTGTGTCAACAAGAGAATTGGATAAAATTGGATTACAAGGACAACTTTACAAGGCTATTGAGAAAGAGAAGATGGTTAATTGGATGGTTCTCCCAAAGAGCTGCATCGATATGATGGTCAGAATGGCCACCTTTCATTCTGTGATTCCATTCTCAGGTACATCCATGTGCTAGTTAGACGAATTCTACCCACATAGAAACAAGTGAATTTTAATCTTTATTTCAGTGGGACAAAAATACATTGGCTGGAGTCTGAACCTCAGGGCATGACTCCTGTTTCGCCAGTCTTCCTCACTTTAACCTTGGCTTGTCTCATCTTGGAGTTAGGAGGCCGTGGATTCAAAGCCCACTCAAGGTTTCGAGCACAAAATCTCTGCTGGCTCTTCAGTGAGAACTGTCAGTGAAGCCATCTTCTGGATATGATGTTAACCTGAGACCCTGTCTGCCTCTTCCAGCGAATGTTCAAGGCCATTCAGAGTCATTCAAAGAAAATCAGGGCCTACTGCCAATGTCCTGGCCCAAATTCCAACCACTACCCAACCTCACCAAAAAAAAATTACCATTCATTTCTTAAACGCTGTGTTCCTTGCGCTATGACACAGACTATACTTCCTCCACTTCATGGACTCTAAAGCACTTTGGTGTGGTCTGACTTTGTGAGAGGTGCAGTGTAAATACAATTTTGCTCTTTCGTTATTTATGCCTCTGCTTGCGCAATTTGTGAGTGAGATTCCCTCATGATCCCAAAAGTCTTGCTTCCCCTTCACGTTCCTTCCCTTCTCTCCGCAGTGCGTTGACTTGCTGAGGTACAGGCGCCACGGGCACTTTTTGGCTTCTTTCCTGTTGCTGTCTGTGATCCAGCTGCACACAAAATAGCCGCCAGTTTTAGCAACGAAGCTAAGTCGCTGCACTTCAAGGCAGTGGAAACCATTACTGTGGCATCTGACTAGCCACCTCAAGTAGATTTTAGCTGTCTCGTTGCAGTTAATGTGATGTTCCATGTAGGATGAGGCGCAAATCACGAAACCTCTCGGTGCAAGACTGCACTGCAGAACTTGGCAGTTGCAGAATCAGTGCTGCTTCACCTTGTTGGCTAAATTTGATACTTGCTGGGTGGTTTTACGTGCAGTCAAACCAAATCTACACCTTACCATGGGGTAGGTCTGTCTTTAAGTATAGAGATCTACAAGGTCCAGTAGTCTAACCTGGTGGAGGAAACCTACTTCCTGGTCCAACTAGAGGAGGCTCTTCTAATGAACAAAACGTTTATTAGGTTTTTGCAATTAGCTACAGGTTACGTTGACATTTTAGGCATTGTGACGAAGACTTTGAGGAAGGCCAGATGTTAACCCTCTCTCCTTCCTAAGATCCGAAGCTGTTCTGCTCACAAGTCCATCTGACATCATCATCATAGTGATGCTTAAGGCACTCCTCAGTATTAACTCTATCAGACCCCTCCGCAACATTGGGTCATTACATACACGTGTTTTCTTTTCATTCGTTTTTGGGATGTGGGCATCACTGGCTAGGCCCAGCATTTATTGCCCATCCCTAATTGCCCAGAGGGCAATTAACAGTCATCTACTTTGTCCTGGCTCACCGAGTCACATGTAGGCCAGACCTGGTAAAGATGTCAGATTCCCTTCCCTGAAGGCCATTAATGACCCAGATGGGTTTTTACAATGATCGAAAGTGGTTGCATGGTCACCATGAGGTCATGCTCCTTGTAATTGCAGATTTTTATTGAATTTAAATGTCAGCCAATTGGTGGGATTCAAACCCAGGTCCCTGAAGCGTCACCCTTGGTTTCTGGATTACTAGTCCTGTCACTTTACCAGTACACCACCACCTCCCCAGGGATGAGTGAAAGGAGTTAGTTTCTAACTTTAGGGAAATGTAGAAGGGATAATTATCCAACTTTGCACTCCTTAACAGGGAGACTTAACTTGCCTGCAATTTAGGTTCCCCTCACACCAGTAGTGTTTCCTAAAATGTTAGCAAATCCAGACAGAGATCATATTCCTTTGAAATAGTTAAGCAAGGAGCTTTTATAAGTTGTATCAACCAAAATTACATTTGAGAACATTGAAGGATTTGTCAGGCACCGTCTCTCTTACATTCAAATCTCCCATCATCGCACCTCCTTCAACAACCCACCCTTGATCCTTTTCCTTTCAAACTGCTGCCCCATCTCCAACCTCTTGCAGCTCAATCACTCGTCACATCTGTGCCCATCTTTCTCATAACTCCATGCTTAAACCTCTCCATTTCCCTTCCTGGCCACACTGGAACAGCCCTTCTCAAATTCACAAAAGATATCCTATGTGACTGCGACAAGTAAAACTTACTTATTATTCCCGGCAAGTCTTTAACAATTCTGACCACGCCATTTCTCCTCCAGTGGCTTCCCTCCAAGTCCAGTTGAGTGGCATTGCTCTCATGTGGTTCCACTCTTTAGTCATCACCGCAGAGTCACCTGCAATGGTTTCTCTCCCTGCTTCTATTTGTTGTGTGCATTCCCCCTCTCCACAACATTATTTGAAGACAAGTTCCACACAGACAATTCTCTCAACCCCCTCCACTGGTTCTAAATTTGCTAGAATTCTTGCCCAATGGATGAAGCAACATTTCTTTGAATTAATGTTTGAAAATACTGCAGTCAGTGTTTTGGGCTTCAACCACAAAGCCCATTCTCTAGCTTCTCCTTCCTGGCCACTCTTAGAGCCTGGACCAGTCAGTAACCTCCATGTCCTATTTGATCCGAAGCTGCCTGTTGTGATCTTCTTAACCTCACCTGGTCCTTCTCCTGTCTCAATTCCTGAAACCTTCATCCGTGTCTTTGTTATCCCTCGACCTGACTATTCCAGGGCTCCTCCAGCTCATCGCCAAACATTCGTGCTCCTCACTGAACAATTCCTGTTCACCTAAGCCCACTCTATTCTTGCAGACTACTCTAGCTCCCAGTCCAGCAGTGCCTCCAAGCTAAAATGCTCATTCTTCTGTTCAAAGCCTTCCAAGGCCTCAGCCTGCCCTATCTCTGTAACTTCATCCATCTCTACGACCTTTGGAGACTGTTCCCATTACATTCATCAGAGGCTTTGGGGCGGCATGGTGGCTCAGTGGCTATCACTGCAGCCTCACAGCGCCAGGGACCCAGGTTCAATTCCACCCTCGGGTGACGGTCTGTGTGGAGTGTGCACATTCTCCCCGTGTCCGCGTGGGTTTCCTCTGGATGCTTCGGTTTCCTTCCACTGTCCAAAGATGTGCAGATTAGGTGGATTGGCCATGCTAAATTGCCCATAGCGTTCAGGAATGTGTAGATTAGGTGGGTTATAGGGGGATGGGTCAGGGTGGGATGCTCCAAGGTTCAGTGTGGACGTGTTGGGGCAAAGGGCCTGTTTCCACACTGTAGGGATTCTATGAATATCAGACTTTGCTGATAACAGTAAGGTGACACGTAG
The DNA here is from genome assembly GCA_024137785.1 of Ginglymostoma cirratum. NCBI lineage: Eukaryota > Metazoa > Chordata > Chondrichthyes > Orectolobiformes > Ginglymostomatidae > Ginglymostoma > Ginglymostoma cirratum. The sequence goes on along the minus strand of JAHRHZ010000089.1, from coordinate 3,554,372 downwards.
CGAGGTGCTAAAAGTTGGAAAAGGACATTGTTGATAGTGAGTGATTGGAACTGTGGAGTTCAATGGGGGAAAGTATAAGATCACTCTCTTTAGACCTAAGCAGCATAGATTAGAGGTACATACTGAAATACTAGGAACTATGGAGGAACACAGAGAGAGATTTAGTGGTGCGGTGTATGAAAATCCAGAGGACAGATGCAGCAATAATTAAAAAGGCTCATGAAATCTTGGTCTTGATCTCAAGAGTGCTGGAGTATGGAATGCTTCAGTAGTACAAAGCCTCACTCAGATCCCATGGAGAGCACTGTGTTTAGTTCTGCCCTCACACTTCAGGAAGAATATATTGGCTTTGGAGGGGGTGCAGTCCAGATTCATCAGTATAACACCGGAGGTTACAGGATTAAACAATGTAGACAGGATGCAAAGGCTAGGCTGAGAATCCCAGAATTGTTTGGCGAATTTAGAATAAGATTCTCGTTGAGATGATTGAAGGAGTTGGTAGAGATAGAGAGAAACAAATTCCTCTGGTGGGAGAATCCACAACTGGGTTGGGGGTGGGATATAACCTTGACTTCAGAATGAGGCAGTTCAGGGGCAATGTCAGGAAATACTTCTTCACACTAAGGGCAATGGAAATCCAGAGCTGTCACCACTTGGCGATCAAGGCTGGAGGTCTAAGTGGATAATGGGAAATAAAATCAAGGCGAGTAAATTGGAAAGCAGTCATGATCTAACTAAAGGGAGGAACAAGCTTAAGGGGCTGAATGGCCTCTTCCTGTGCCTTTGCTCCTATGATAGAGATGGAATAGATATTTCAATACAGACAGATGCTGCACTGGAAACGTCACTTATACCACAGATGCATTGTGTTCATGGAGACAATGGGAAGGGTAAAGGAACCAAAGGTCAAGCAGAGCCAAGCATGATGGTTCAGTGGTTAGCACTGCTGCCTCACCCCAGGTTCGATTGCAGCCTCAGGTGACTGTCTGTGTGGAATTTGCACTTTGTCCCTGTGTCCATCTGGGTGCTCCAGTTTCCTCCCGTCATCCAAAGATGTGCATGCAAAATTGGCCACACTAAATTGTCCGTAGTGTGCAGGCTAGGTGGATTAGCCATGGGAAATGCAGAGTTATAAGGTAGGGGTGTGGGTCTGAGTGGGATGCCCTGTGGAGAGTCGGCGTGGACTCGATGGGCTGAATGGCCTGCTTCCACCCTGTAGGGATTCTATGATTCTGTCACGTTTCTTTCATAGAATCCAAGTCTGTCACAAGAAAACTAAAATCTAGAAATATTATCAGCACAACAGCGGCTTTTTTGAAAGAAAGAATAGACTGCAGTCAAAATGATACTTGGGATTATAATTGCTTTTTCTTAAAATAGCCAACCGAGAGCAATGTTGTTTTTCCTAATGTGTGCCTTGATTTTATTCGAAGCGTGGATAAATTGTTTGCACAATCTATGACCTGCAGTGCAAGTCTAAAGTAACATCGTCTCTGAGTCCACATCAGCCAGAATCATTAAGAGTTGTGTAAGGACGCTTATTTCAGAAGTACACATGACCTTAGTCAGCTGAGCAAGGTCATGTGTGCTTCTAAAGTAAAGGCGAAACCATCCTAGCCAGCAATTGCTGTTTAATATTCTATTTTCGCTGTAAGAGGAGATTAAACGGCTGGGTGGAGGTTGATTTCTCGCTTTTTTTTGTGATAGAGCCGCGGTTTTCTCAGGTCCACACAAAATTGATGTGATGCAATTTTCCTTCTTTTCCAAGGGAGAATATTCTTGTGCTGGACATATTTTTTGAGGCCCTAAACTACGAGACAATTGAGCAGAAGAAAGCTTACGAGGTGGCTGGCTTGCTGGGTGAGTTTTGCCACAGACAACAGCAAATACCTTCTCTGCCTGTCTGGCTGAAAGAGGAAAAGTGTAGCTATTGCATCCGCAATCTGGCGATTCTGGTCAGTGGTTTGGTGGGTGGGTGGTGGGGGGTGGGGGTCAGTTTCTTCTGTTTGCTAGTTGGTCCTGTTTTAAACGTGGTGATTTGTAGAAATTGGCGCGGAGTCTTACAAAGCCGCCTCCCATTCCAAGGCTGCACATGGGGGTCTCAATGGTGAAGTCTCCATGGGACGCGGTGGCTTAATGGTCAATGGTGGAGTGAAGGGAAAAGGGATGATACACTAAAGGCCACAGTCCAATGAATGGAAGGTCCAGGGGAAGGTAGATTTGTGGAGCAGAAAGAGGTTACACCGAGAGGGATGAGTGAGACCGTCCAGAGATTCAAGCACTCGGGGCGAGAATTTGAAGTTGGAAGTGTTTCTGGACAAGAATAGTCCGCAAGAACAGACATGATGAGTGAACAGGACTATTTTGTGATAACAAGATGTAGAGCTGGATGAACACAGCAGGCCAAGTAGCATCAGAGGAGCAGGAAGGCTGACGTTTCAGGCCTAGACCCTTCTTCAGAAATGGAGGAGGGGAAGGGGATTCTGAAATAAATAGGGAGAGAGGGGGAGGCGGATAGAAGATGGATAAAGGAGCAGATAGGTGGAGAGGAGACAGACAGGTCAAGGAGGCAGGGATGGAGCCAATAAAGGTGAGTGTAGGTGGGGAGTTAGGATCGGGGTTGGTCAATTGAGGGAAGACGGACAGGTCAAGGAGGTGGGGATGAGGCTGGTAGGTAGGAAGTGGGGGTGGGGTTTGGTTAGTGAGGTGGGAGGAACGGATGGGTGGGAGAAAAGACGGACAGGTCAAGGAGGCGGGGATGAGCTGGGCTGGTTTTGGGATGAGGTCGGGGGCGGGGAGATTTTGAAGTTTGTGAAGTCCACGTTGAGACTGTTGGGCTGCAGGGTTCCCAAGTGAAATATGAGGTGCTGTTCCTGCAACCTTCGGGTGGCATCATTGTGGCAATGCAGGAGGCCTAAGATGGACATGTCATCCAAGGAGTGGGAGGGGGAGTTGAAGTGGTTCGTGACTGGGAGGTGCAGTTGTTTGAGTTTGGTTACAAACCTCAGAAGGTAGGTTGAAATCCATCCAACTTGTGTTTGATATTTCGCAACAGGAGCACAGAGTAACCGCTGTCACCTTCAAGAGCCAGTCCTTAGCCTTACATTATGGAGTTCTCACTGCACAACAAACACATTGTGCAACATGACAGTTCTGCCGAAGTAATTACAAGCTGACACAGAAATCACTTGAGCTTTGATATTTTGCTTCCGACCTTGTCTGCACTTTTATCAACCCATCATTTCTGCAAGTGGAGCTTTGATCCACAGTCACAATTTTGGACTGAGCTCTTACTTGTTTTCCCTTTCTATTTATGTAAAAGGACTATTTCATTGGAGCTCCCTCCTTAACAGCACTGTGGGTGGACCAACACCAAATGCACTGCTTCAGTTCAGGTTCACCACCACCTTCTCAATGGCATAGAGGATAAGCAATATTTGCTTCAGCTCAGCCTGTGACACCCACATCCCCTGAATAAATAACAAACAAGATTGTGAGGTCTTGTTGCCTCTCAGAATGGGATGTTGAGAGTCATAGAGCTGTTCAGCATGGAAACAGACTCTTCCACACATCTCATCCATGCTGACCAGATATCCTAAATTAATCTAGTCCCATTTGCCAGCATTTGGCCCGTATCCCTCTAAACCCTTCCTATTCATGTACCCATCCAGATGCCTTTTAAATGTTGTAATTGTACCCACCTCTACCATTTCCTCCGGCAGCTTGTTGCATACACACACAACTGTCTGCGTGAAAAAGTTGCCCCTCAGGTCCTTTTTAAAGAGAGTGCACAACAGTGAAACTGGATAGAGCTCAAACTATTATTCCAGTCGATTATCTCCATTTTGTCAGGATGCCAGACCATTGCAATATTGGATAAAGAGTGAATCTTGGCTTAATAGAGTTCTATTTTTGTCATTCGCTTCCCATGGTGGTCAGTCATTGAAAACCTTCACAAGAGTATACCAATATGCCTTTAACAAAAGAACATCAAGGTTGATTACACATGAAAGAACAATTCTACATTGTGAAAGGCCGATTTGAAATGGTCTTATTACAAATTTCAGAAAAACAACGATTCGCCTGTTGTACCCTCGCAACAACCTTACAGATATTCAAACCTCAGTAAATGTCACCCAGTCTCCACTTTAAAGTCTATTGTAAATTGGATGAGCTTGACATTAATTGTTGAGCCACTTTCAAATAGTTTAACCGTACTCTTTTTACAATGACCCGTATGAAGCAGCTTGTCACCAAGCTTATTCAAGGAGACTGGAGAAATAATGGAAGGGCCTTCACAGTCAGTGGTAGAAGTCTGGCTGTTGTTTCGGAACCAAGGTGATATACCAATGCATGACGTTTCGTGTTAGTTGAGAACCTGATGAATTTCACCCAGTACCTGACCTCATCTCAGCTTCTCAGGACTTGTAGCCGGCAATCTAACAAAGCCTGAACAATGTGTTGGCCTCACACTGCAGTTTAATCTGGAGCCTGCAATGGTACGACAGGAGGTCAAGCCTAATGATACCTAATCTGCCTATCTGCATTTATGTGTTTTCCCTATCGTCCCCAGAAGTTCTAAACAAAAGTTAGTGCTGTCGCAATGAATGCCAAATGATGAGCCACTCTGTGCAATCTGAATTTGACTCGCACAGTTATTCGACTGAACTTTGGTCCCAGTCCAGGAAGAATAGAGCAGTTTTGAGTTATAAGGATAGGCTGGGATTTTTTTCCCTTGGTGCATAGGAGGCTGAGGAGTGACCTTATAGATGTTTGTAAAATCATGAGGGGCACAGATAAGGTAAACAGCCAAAGTCTTTTTCCCCAGGGTAGGGGAATTCAAAACTAGAGAGCATGGGTTTAAAGTGAGAAGGGGAATGCGACCTGAGGGGCAACTTTTTCACACGGAGGGTGGTACATATGTGGAATGAACTGCCAGGGGAAGTGGTAGATGCAGGTATAGTTACAATATTTAAAAGACATTTGGAGAGGTACATGGATGGGAAAGGTTTAGAGGGATATGGGCCAACTGCAGGCAAATGGGACTAGTTCAGTTTAGGAAACCAGGTTGGCACAGACGAGTTGGGCCGAAGAGTCTGCTTCTGAGCTGTATGACTCTATCGACACCATCATTTGCCCAAATGTCAGCCTTCCGTTCCTGTGGCGACTTTGATTGTCATCCTCCAGCATCCCAGCACTGCCATCGCTGGCGGGAAAAGGTCCAAAGAACCCTTTTCTGTTTCCACACAGAGTGCCTCTGGAAGTCTGTGCCGAGGGACCGCACAGAGGACGGCACCAGTTTCCACCCCATAGGAGTCAAAATACAGAGATATTTTGGAGGTCAGTGCCCTGAAGTTTGCAGAGAGCAAACATCTCTCTGTCAGTCTTTCAGATCCCATTGTGTGCATCTATGAAAGCTGTCACTGCAAATGTCATGATTTCTAACTGTGGAAACTGGGTGGGATGTAGAATTCAGGTTCTGGCCGCTGCTGTCAAAGCTCATTGTGCTCAAGACTCGTGAGCTGTGATAAGCCTTTGCATTTGTGAGCATTGTTCGGCAGAGGAATTCTTATCTCCCTTCATTCTGCAAGGCCACTTTGCTGCAGCTTCAACTGCTGAGAGACTTGAGGTGTCAATGCATAGGAGCTGGTGTGCTGTGACAAGGAAATCATGATTTTTCCACAGCTATGCTAAACTGTAGCATAAAATATAGCTGCCAGTCACTTTTAGCTCATTTACTCATTCCTTGTCAGTGTATTGCAGCTCCAATGAGAATTATACCACATACTATCTTGTCCACTGAAGGATTTGGTGTTTAGCTTGCTTCAGGCATTTTACAAAATAAGGTTTGCAGGCAGCTGTGGCGAGATATCTTTCGCAACGAATATTGAAGCTCTCTGATACAGCCATTCGAGTGATCTGTTTCTATAGATTTCGAGGTGGGTTTACTCAGTAGAAAGTGCGTTTGGCTTTGCATGCATGCGAACTGTGTGATGTGAGTCCTCAGCCAGATTCCTGTCCGACCCTCCTTGTGCTCTTTGAAGACTGGAGCTATTCCACGGAAGTGGGATCCGAGGAATGTAAAGCTGGGTTTAGCCGAGCTGGAACGCACATGTGCCCCAGTCGTTCAGGAGATAAGACCGTAAGAACTAGGAACAGGAGTAGGCCATTTGACCCCTCCGAGCCTGCTCCGCCATTCAGTAGAATCATGGCTGATCTGACGTTCCTCACATCTGCTTTCCTGCCCTTTCCCCATAACCCTCGATTCCCTGACGGATCAAGAATCTCTTCATCTCAGCCTTAAATGCACACAAGGACTCTGCCTCCACAGCTCTCTGTGGCAAGGAGTTCCAAAGACTCTCAAAATTCCTTGAAAGACTTGATCATGCTTTCTGAAAGGCCCATTCAAACCTTTCAACATGAGGCATATTGAGCACAAATATTTTCAGTTATCTGAAATGTTCCCAGGCTCCTGCTTGATTGTTCACAATCCTTATTTATGACTCTGTCTTGATGGGCCTGTCTGCCGATGTAATGAATGGAACGGTAGGTGTGGTACCGATATTTTACCACATATTATAAACATGCTAAAACAGCAAGCCATAGGAAGTTGAGGCAAAATGTGGCAATGTTTATTTTTAGGCAGCGTGTGGTTCTGATTTGCTACACACTGCCTGAAAAGATGTTGGAAGCCCATTCACGAATGAGTTGCAAAAGAGAGATTTGGATAAATGCTTGAAGGCGAAAAATGTGGAGAAAAGGGCACATTATGCAGCCCTTTCAGAGCATTGGCATTATGAGCCGAATGCTGTATCACTCTGTGATGGGATTCCGTGACACTGCCATTGTGCTTGGTGCTTTGTACCAAAATGACAGGATAATTCCAAATTCAGCCACCAACTGGGCTCTCAGTACAACAGTATGAGATATCTTGAAACAGTTGGTACACTAGTTGGCACCAGGCTCGATTTAACGGTTCTCAAAAGGGTCTGTTAGCTCTCTTTTGCTCTTCAGGAATAGGCTCCCACTTCTGCTCCCATCATTGAAATCTGACTGGTCAAGGACAAGGTCACTATGCTGGTGTATGAAGTCTCTTCCTTGGCCATTCAAGTTTCACCCTCTGCTCTCAGATCCTCTCCAGCTTCCACTTCCTGCCCAATTTTATCTTTCCACCGTTGTCACGCATGAGGCAAGTATATCAATTCATTCCCTGAATGTACAACTTAGCTGACTACATCCATCACCAACCAAACTATTTGTTGCATTGCCTTGAATTCACACGGCCAATTGATTCATGTCTCCTGAGAGCTACAGTCGTCGGTGAAAGGAAATCAATTCATTCGTAATCAAGACAAACACCATCCCAAAGGCATTTTGTTCAGAATTCCTGTCTAGATTTGTGCAAGTCAATGGAGTGGAAAATGAATGACAATACCTTTGTAGAATGTCATCAGTCTAATACCCAATCCCCTAAATCTGATAAACAGAAATGAGTGCAGCCATTTTGCCAAGAGGTGACAAGCTTCTTGTAGATTGTTTGCATTCAGTGTGCAAGAGAAGATGCTGCTGCCAGTGACCCACTCCTAAAGTCATGAACTCCTGTTATTTTCTGTTCAAAGGTGACATTGGAGGTCAGATGGGTTTGTTCATCGGTGCAAGTCTCCTGACTATCCTGGAACTTTTTGACTACATGTACGAGGTAAGCTTTCGCAAGTCGTTTTGCACTGCTCTAATGAGCAAGGCCTCAGAAGAACGGAGTGTGTACCGCGATAACAAGGTGTGGAGCTGGATGAACACAGCAGGCCAGGCAGCATCAGAGGAGCAGGAAAGCTGACGTTTCGGGTCTGGACTCTTCTTCATTTCTGAAGCATCAGCTTTCCTGCTCCTCTGATGCTGCCTGGCCTGCTGTGTTCCTCCAGCTCCACACCTTGTTATCTCAGGCTCCAGCATCAGCAATTCCTACTATCTTGGAGTGTGTACTACATTTATAGAATGAGGACTTGATAAGAATAAGATCCATGGCAGAGCTAAAGATGTGAGGGAGCACGGAATCTGCTGATCAGATGAGATGAAAGGGCTGGGAGGACGGTCATGCGGAGCGTTAAGTCGTGGTATAGGCTGGTTGGGGTGAATGGCCTGTTTCTGGGCAGTAGTCTCTATGTCACTACTTATCATTCTGCACAACCGACTGAAAGTGCCCTGGTGGCTCAGTTTGCAAATGCACCCCACCACCCCCAGTGTGGTACTGTGCCAAACAGACGGGAAATGACCAACATTTGGTCACTGGTCTGTGCCACATTCATGGGCATCAGCCAACCTGATAACGAATAAACATTGTCAAGTGATCAGTTTTCTCTCTATCTTTTGCCACATGTGACCTAAGGGAAATGGGAACAGTGTCAGGCTAAGATTGTAAATCTGTCTCCATTTCCCACCCTGTCCCGTGTCTGAAAAGCACTGAACCTGAAACATTGTTGCATGACTGTGGTCAAGCAAGGTTGCCAGTGCTAGTTAAAACGTACCATCGCCTGAGACAAGGAGTTCAGGAAGGCAGATTGGGGTGCAAAGCAGCAAGGACACTTAAAGGACTAGGTAGCACAACTGTTCATACAATGCCCTTTTACATATGAGGCATGGAATCAAATGCAAACCAACTTTGATAAAGTTGAGTCTCACTTGATTCTGCTGGCTGTACAGAGCCTGCAGAAAGTGAGGTCGGGGAGTTTAAGATCACTTGAATGGACATTGACTGCTGATTTGGCATCGACTGATGATCTCACCCAGAGACCCTACAAGCACAGCCTATGTAGAAGATGGAATAATATCCGTCAGAAGAGTTGGAGGATGATGCCCTGTGCATAGCAGCCACGAGATCCAGCTTGTACTGTTCCAAAGACTGCTGTAAGACTGGTCTTGGAACGGCATTAAACCCATCCAGGTATTGGAAAAGTGCGCCAGGCAGTTAGATAGGCTTATGCTCAGCCAGTGTGGCAAGTTCTAGATAGATGTTTGTCGAGAGAAGTTAACTTCAAACGATCCCCATGGCAAGTATTTTCGAAACATTTCAGCGTGAAGCCTGTTGTTTGGAGTAATCCGAATAATAATTGACCCAAAAGTGGCTCCATATTGGGATATATCTGTGTGTGCGACTGCGCCCTGTGGACACAGTAATTGTTAAACTAGCCCAGCAATGCCATCGGTGTGATTAATCACCATTTGATGCCTGTCAGTCCAACCTTCCATTGACTCTTCCCAGCCAATTCTAATCGGTACTCCACTGAGCCATGAGACTTCAAATCCCTGTCAGGCTTTCCGATCTTAATTTGACTCAGTTCTGCCTCTGCACAAAGGCATTAAGCAGCTTTGAAAGCAGGATGACAACATTTATTGGCTATTTATTAGTTATTTATATTAAACCTTGCAGACATCTTCCAGGCAACCGAGCAATATGATTGTCCCTTTGTCAGTTGTCAGTCATCAAGCTGAATGGAGCTTCCCTCGCAGATTGGGAAGAAAAATTGACACTGTTCCAACCCCCCTCCCTCTTCGCTGCTGGATCAGTCTCAACTATGTTGGCAATAGAAAAAGAAAGAACTTGCACTCATATAATGGCTTTCACTGCCCCCAAAAGCACGATATAGCCAATGAAGTGTGTTCAAAGCATGGTAACTGTTGTAACATCATAAACATGGCAACCCGCTGTTATGGTCCAGACCAGGCCCCCTCAAAATATTTTCAGAAGGTAGCCTAGACCCGATAATGTTTTCTTATTTTTAAGGCAAATGTAAAATGTGTGTTTCAGATGCAATGAGACTGGTTAAACTACTCGCTGTTAAGGAAAACACAATTTATTGAGACACTGTAGTTAAAATACAACCAAAGAAAAAGGAATTTCGAATAACTTCACTCTCTTGGAAATTCAGGAGAATAATAGATACACCACCCAATATTAATTAATTATTCCAATATAGTAACATCCCTAAACACACCCCTTGGCACAAAAGGAAAATTATCATCACACAACTTGTACATAGCAAGCTCCCATAAACAGTAATGTAGTAATGACCAAGTCACCTGATTTTGCGATGTTGATGGAGGGATAAAGATTGGCCAGTGCTCTGGTCGCTCATATCAAGCAGTGAGGGCAGGTTGGGCCTGGATTTAATGTCCCCTCCGAAAGAAGGCACTTTGGATAGTTCAGCGGCCCCTCGGTTCTGCACTCGGGCCTCTGCAGAGGGAATTGAAAGCGCGTCTTTCTGAGTGCGAGGCAAGAGCACTACTTCTACAGGTCCTGGCTTGCGCATGGCCTCGACTCCCTTCCTCTCAGCAATGTCCATTTTGCGTTGTGATGCTAATCCATATGTACCCGAGCGGTTCCAGCCTTGATCTTTGGGCCATTAGTAAATGTATAAAGAGATCTTGTCCCCAGGACAAGGAAAGAGGGTGGGCAGTCACCAGCTCAAATTCCTGTTTCTTAGACCATTCAGAGACCACCAAATCATGCTGAGTCCCGGATCAGATCAGCCATGGTCCTATTGAATGGCGGAGCAGGCTTGACGGGCAGAATAGCCTGGTCCTGTTTCTTCAGTTTTTTTTATTGTGTGTGCTTGTAGGCAGTCCTTGGAGCTCCAGTTCCGAATTCTAGGTTAATGTCCATTGGGGTGGTGACACCTCTTGGCTGCAGGTTTCCCTCCCTTCATCGCTTTGGGTTGTGAGAGCCTCTAGAAAATACCAGCGTGCCCGGGCACAAGTGACACCCTGTCAGTCCTGGGCAGGGGACGGAGGGCAAGGAAGCACAGTCTTACTGAGAAATGGCACAAGGCTCCCCGGAGGTGGCAGCAGCCAAACAGAGAAGGGGCACCGTGGACCGCCAAAAAGATGCCACCAGACAGCAGCCGTGACGTGGTGAGGAACCAGTGAGGGGTCCCAGTCGGAAGCCCGGAACCCAGTGAGCAAAGCGCCAGCTCCTGGTACAGAGTCCAAACAGTGTCCCCACTCCCCACTCCCCCCACTACCACTCTTGAAGGGTTCACTGCAGGAGGTGCTGTGGGTGGACTGCGACTTCATTTAAAACTTTTCAATTTAATTTACCACTTATTTCATGTAGCAACAGAGTACTTTAGATATTTTGAAGCAGGGTTTATAAGACCAATGGTATCAATGTGGATTTCACAAGCTTCAAAATCTCCCCTCCCCCTACCGCATCCCAAAACCAGCCCAGCTCATCTCCACCTCCCTAACCTGTCCTTCCTCTCACCTATCCCCTCCTCCCACCTCAAGCCCCACCCCCATCTCCTATCTACGAACCTCATCCCGCCCCCTTGACCTGTCTGTCCTCCCTGGACTGACCTATCTCCTCCCTACCTCCCCACCTACACTCACCTTTACTGGCTCCATCCCTGCCTCTTCGACTTGTCTGCCTCCTCTCCACCTATCCTCTCCTCTATCCATCCTCTATCCGCCTCCCCCTCTCTCCCTATGTATTTCAGAATCCCCTTTCCCTCCCCCATTTCTGAAGAAGGGTCTAGACCCGAAACGTCAGCCTTCCTGCTCCTCTGATGCTGCTTAGCCTGCTGTGTTCATCCAGCTCTACACCTTGTTATCTCAGATTCTCCAGCATCAGCAGTTCCTGCTATCTCCAGTTTTAACATTGATTTCTTGAGGATGGACAGAGGACTGATTCCCCTAAGAATCTGCCACCCCACCGGACAATAGGGCTGCTCTCTCATTAGACAGAGACGACTGGTGGTGGTCTAACCTGAGGGTCCCCACGCCTCGGGCGAAGGGGGAGGTTGAGAAAGAGAGTCCTCCACATTAACCTCAGCCCGTGATGGGAATTGAACCCACGCTGCTTCACAAGTTAGCTGCTCTGCTAACCAAAACCCAGAGTACAGTCAGTTTCTTCATACTCTCCTTGTTCACGTAAGGTAAAACGGTAATTACCAATACAGAGTTTTTATTCATTGCCTGTGACAATATTTATTTTCAAAAGCTATCTGTAGGGTAGTGGGTATAGCTTGAGGCTAATGTTTCATCCAGGGTACCTAATACTCTTGTATGGGGCCAGTTCTTCACAGCAACTTGGTATCGAAGCCCTGGATAGGCAGAATACACTCAAAACAAACATTCAGTTAGCCCGAAGCTAACATAGCATGGAGCTGGAGGAGCACAGCAGGCCAGGCAGCATTAGAGGGAGCAGTTTCGGGTTGGGATCCTTCTTCAGCTTTCCTGCTCCTCTGATGCTGCCTGGCCTGCTGTGTTCCTCCAGCTCCACGCTGTGTTATCTCTGACTCCTGAATCGGCAGTTCTTACTATCTCTGAGACAGTTAGCCCTGTTGCGTCCCATTGCATTGAGAGAGGGAGAGACTAATTTATGAATGAACACTACCAATCATTGAGCAAGGCAGTGGACACTGAGAAGAACAAAGGTAGCAACAGACTTATTAGTCTTTCCACCATTCCATGCAAAATAATGCAAATGATTATCAGAAGAAAATTGCAGAGTATCTGTGTGATAATGTAGTTAACAGCATGTACCATGGATTCAGAGGCGGGGGGGGGGGGGGGGGGGGAGCCATTCCTGATTCCGTTCCTTGACCTCTTTAAAGCAGTAACTGCACAAGTGTAACTTGACTTCCAAAAGGCTTTTGACTGCAAGTTTCCCGGAAAAGGCCGTGAATTAAACTGAAGGCTGTGGGATTCATACCCTGGGAATGGGTAAGAAACTAGTTGAAGGTGGACGGTGAGGTGAGTTCTGTCAAAAAAGGAGGAGGTACTAAGCGTGGTGCCTCAGTACTCAGCAATGGGAATACCACTGCTTCTAACAGACATAAAAATCCTGGATTCAAACATTTAGTTCAAAGTGGTCAAATTGACAAGTGGCACCAAATTGGCAATTGGAGGTGGCTGTGAAGTGACAGAGAAGAATACACTAGTGGGCTGATTGATGGCAGATGAAATTTAATGCAGTCAAGTGCCAAATACTGCGATAGGGAAGAATTCTCCATGAATGATGCTGAAACAGCTGAGGGTGAAGCTGAAAGAGAGCGAGGCGTCTTAAGTCGACTCAGTGCTAAGTTTGTGATGTTCATGTTTGTCTAAGTGAACATTATGCCTGGATCAGTACCGCCAGCAGCTATTATTGACTTCAGATTTGTTTATGGATTGAATTTATATGGCTTCAGTTCTACTCATTACAATTCATTTGCAATTATAATTGCACTGACTTTCGAAACAAGGCACAATGCCAATACAATAAACTTAACAACATGCACTTTATGAAAACTCTTACCAAGACAATAATAGCCTCAACAACCGTTGCCATAGCAACCTCCACTGCCCAATATACTATTGACTGAAATTGTATTCTGTAAATTTCCAATGCTGAACAGCATAACGTCAATTAACTTGCATCACTGGAGAGATTGGCTATGAAAGTGTTGTTAAATTTATGATACACTCACAATGTTGCATTTAATTATGTTGTTTGTGTGTCCTCTTTAATGTTTAATTGATTATGAGTAGGGATGAAGGCTGTCACTCAGGAGGCCTACATGTGGGTCATATTTTTGCAGATATTTATCCCAAATCCTTAGAAATGTTATAGGCACCAACATAATCGTTGGAAGAACAACGTTTCATTTCCCGCTTGGGGTCCCTATAGCCGTCAGGATTCAACACTGAGTTCAATCATTTTCAGGCCTGAGCTCCTCCTTCCAGGGCCTTTACCCACCCCCACACCCCAGGCCCTGTCATGACGTGGGCTGCTTTCAGTACATCCAGCCCATTCTCACCTCCTGATGGTCCCCATGATCAGCTTTTCTTTCTCCCTGGCTTAGTGTTATCCATCCCCGTGTCTGTCTAATTGTCGTTCTCTTTCTCTGGGCTTCATCTCACCCAGCCGCGCACCCTGTCATTGTTCCCCGTCCCCTCCAGCCCTGTCTTCAGCATCTATGTCACCTTTTCCTCACTACTTTCAGCTCTGAGGATGGGTCATTGGACTCGAAACGTTAACCCTGCTTTCTCCCTGCAGATGCTGCCTACCTGCTGAGTTTCTCCAGCAATTTCTGTTTTTGTACCGCAATAGTAAAGTTGGGCTGTTAAGAAATTGAAATTGTTCATATTTTATTCCCTGTTGCTCTGTTATACTGTGCCAAGTGTTTCAACAACAACAACTTGCATTTGTAGACCACCGTTGGTGTCTTAAGACATCCTAAGGTGCTTCTAAGGATCAATTATGAGACAAAATTTGCCATAAGGAGATATTCAGATGGGTGACCAGGCACATAGAGTCATGCAGCATGGGAACAGACCCTTTGGCTCAACTCGTCCATGCTGACCATGTTTCCTAAACTGAACTCATCTCATTTGCCTGCATTTGGCCCATATTCCTCTAAACCTTTCCTATCCAAATACCTGCCCAAATGTCTTTTAAATATTGTAATTGTACCCACCTTCACCACTTCCTTTGGCAGCTCATTCCATACACTCACCACCCTCTGTGTGGAAAAGTTGTCCCTTAGGTCCCTTTTAAATCTTTCCCCTCACACCTTAAACCTATGCCCTCTAGTTTTGGACTCCCTTACCCTGGGGAAAAGACCTTGGCTATTCACCTATGCTCCTCATGATTTTATAAAATTCTATAAGGTATCCCTCAGCCTCCGATGCTCCAGGGATAAAAAAGGTCCCAGCCTATTCAGGAACAAAAACAGAAGTTGCTGGAAAAGCTCAGCAGGTCTGGCAGCATCTGTTTTTGTCCCAGCCTATTCAGCGTCTCCTTATAACTCAAACCCTCCAGTCTCGCTAACATCCTTGTAAATCTTTTTTGCACCCTTTAAAGGGCAGCCAAAATTATATGCAGTACCCCAAATGTGGCCTTACCAATGTCTTGTACAGCCGTAACATGACATTCCAACTCCTGGATGCGTTTTGATGCCAAACCCCTTCTTCACCAAACTGTCTACCTGCGATGCCACTTTGAAGGAACTATGTACCTGCACCCATAGGTATCGCTGTTCGACAACACTCCCCAGGACCCTACCATTAACTGTGTAAGTCCTGCCCTGGTCAGCCTTTCCAAAATGCAACACCTTGCATTTATCTAAACTCCATCTGCCAGTCCCTGCACCATTGACCCATCTGATGAAGCTCCCATTGTACTCTTAGATAACCTTCTTCACTGTCCACTGTACCACCCATTTTGGTATCATCTGCAAACTTACTAACCGTGCCTTCGATATTTTCATTCATAAAATTGACGAACAACAGTAGACCCAGCACTGATCCTTGTGACACACTGCTGGTCATAGGCCTCCAAGCTGAACAACAACCCTCTACCACCGCCCTCTATCTCCTACCATCAAGCCAGTTTTGTGTCCAATTGGCTGGCTCTCTCTGGATCTCGTGATTGAACCTCACTGACCAGTCTACTGTGCGGAACCTTGTCGAAGGCCTTGCTAAAGACAATGTCGACCAGTCTGCCTTCATCTGTCTTCTTGGTCACCTCTCCAAGATGCTCAATCAAGTTTGTGAAACACCATTTCCCATGCACAAAGCCATGTTGATGATCCCTAATCAGTCTTTGCCTTTCCAAATGCACGTAGACACTGTCTGTCAGAATCCCCTCCAACAACTTACCCACCACTGATGTCAGGTTCACTGGTCTGTAGTTCCCTGACTTTTCCTTGCAGCCTTTCCTACATAATGCCACCAGATTAGCCACCCTCCAGTCTTCCGGCACCTCACCCATGGCTGTCAATGATACAAGTATCCCAGCAAGGGGCCCAGCAATCTCTTCCCTGGCTTCCCACAAAGTTCTAGGAAACACCTAATCAGGTCCCGGGGATTTATCTACCTTTATGCATTTTAAGACCTCCAGCACCACCTGTTATGTGGTATAAACTCTTTTCAAGACATCACTATTTATTTCCCCAAGTTCCTTACTGTCTTTCTCCACAGTAAATACTGACATGAAATATTCATTCCGGATCTCGCCCATCTCCTGTGGTTCCACACAGATGGCCTCGTTGATATTTAAGGGGCCCTATTCTCTCCCTAGTTACTCTTTTGCCCTTAATATACTTGTAAAATCTCTTTGGATTAACCTTATCTGCCAAAGCAACCTCATGTCCCCTTTTTGCCCTCCTGATTTGCCACTTAAGTGTGCTCTTACACCTGCTATACTCCTCAAGGAATTCACTTGATCCCAGCTGTCTATACCTGACATATGCCTCTTTTTCTTGACCAGCACTTCAATATCTCTAGTCGTCTAGGGTTCGCTACTTCTGCCAGCCTTGCCCTTCACATTAACACGACCATGCTGGCCCTGAACTCTTGTTATCTCATTTTGAAAGCCTCTCACTTGCCAGACATCCCTTCACCTGCGAACAACCTCCCCCAATCAATTTCTGGACGTTCCTGTCTAATACCATCAGACTTGGCCTTAGCCCCAATTTAGGACTTTAACTTGTGGTCACTGGTCTCAAAGTGCTCCCCCACTAACTTTTCAGTCACTTGCCCTGCCTTGTTTTCCAAGAGGCGATCATGTTTTGCCCCTTCTCCATTCGGGGCATCTGCATATTGATTGAGAAAGTTTTCTTGTACACAGTTAACAAATTCCTCTCCATCCAAGCCATGAACACTATGGCAGTGCCAGTCTACGTTTGGAAAATTGAAACCCCCTGCTATTTCAACCCTGTTATTCTTGCAGCTATCTACGATCTCCCTTCATATTTGCTCCTCAATTTCTCACTGACTATTGAGGTCCTGTTGTACATTCCCATCAAAGTGATCATGTTATGTAGATAATGTTATCTATCTAGACTTCCAAAAGGCCTTTGATAAGGTGCCTCACAGGAGGCTGCTGAGTAAGGTGAGGGCCCATGGTGTTCGAGGTGAGTTACTGGCATGGATTGAGGATTGGCTGTCTGACAGAAGGCACAGAGTTGGGATAAAAGGCTCTTTTTCGGAATGGCAACCGGTGACAAGTGGTGTCCCGCAGGGTTCAGTGTTGGGGCCGCAGCTGTTCACTTTATATATTAATGATCTGGATGAAGGGACTGGGGGCATTCTGGTGACGTTTGCCGATGATATGAAGTTGGATGGACAAGCAGGTAGTACGGAGGAGGTGGGGAGGCTGCAGAATGATTTAGACAGTTTAGAAGAGTGGTCCAGGAAATGGCTGATGAAATTCAACGTGAACAAATGCGAGGTCTTGCACCCTGGAAAAAAGAATACAGGCATGGACTATTTTCTGAACGGTGAGAAAATTCATAAAGCCGAAGTACAAAGGGATCTGGGAGTGCTAGTACAGGATTCTCTAAAGGTTAACTTGCAGGTTGAGTCCGTGATTAAGAAAGCGAATGGAATGTTGTCATTTATCTCAAGAGGGTTGGAATATAAAAGCAGCGATGTACTTCTGAGACTTTATAAAGCTCTAGTTAGGCCCCATTTAGAATACTGTGTCCAATTTTGGGCCCCACACCTCAGGAAGGACATACTGGCACTGGAGTGTGTCCAGCGGAGATTCACACGGATGATCCCTGAAATGGTAGGCCTAACATACGAGGAACGGCTGAGGATCCTGGGATTGTATTCATTAGAGTTTAGAAGGTTGAGGGGAGATCTAATAGAAACTTACAAGATAATGCATGGCTTAGAAAGGGTGGACGCTGGGAAGTTGTTTTGGTTAGGTGCGGAGACTAGGACCCGTGGGCACAGCCTTAGAATTAGAGGGGGTCAATTTAGAACGGAAATGAGGAGAAATTTCTTCAGCCAGAGAGTGGTGGGCCTGTGGAATTCATTGCCACGGAGCGCTGTGGAGGCCGGGACGTTGAATGTCTTCAAGGCAGAGATTGATAAATTCTTGATCTCACAAGGAATCAAGGGCTACGGGTAAGTGGAGTTGAAATGCCCATCAGCCATGATTAAATGGCGGAGTGGACTTGATGGGCCGAATGGCCTTACTTCCACTCCTATGTCTTATGGTCTTATGGTCTTATCACCCCCTTCTTATTTCTCAATTCCACCCATATAGCTTCACTGGATGATCCCCCAGGAATATTCTGACTAAGTACTCCCACAATGTTTTCCCTAATCAAAAACAGCACTCCCCCTTTCTTTCTTGACTCCCTTTCTAGCCTTCCAACAGAATCTATACCCTGGAACATTGAGCTGCCAGCTGTGTCCCTCCCTTGGCCATATTTCTGTAATAGCTATGATATCCCAGTCCCACGCTCCTGTCCATGCCCGAAGTTCATCTGCCTTACCTGTCAGGCCTCTGCATTGAAAATAAATGCATTTAAATTCATCGGTCTTCCCTCGTCCTCTGCCATGCTCTTGCCTGCCTTGTCTATTTAAAGGAGGAGCATCTTAAAGGAGGAGGGAGAAGTAGAGAGCCAGAGAGGTTGAGGAGGGAATTTCAGAGCTCAGGACCCAAGCAGCTGAAGGTCCAACCATCAAGCAAATCAGGAATGCGCAAGAGGCCAGAGTGAGGCTAATGGCGATATCTCAGAAGGTTGTGGCGAATTACAAAGACAGAAGACGGATGCAAGGCCTTTGGAGAATTTTGAGCAGAAGAATTTTAATGGTTGTGCACCTGGAAGATGTAGCAGTGTGTAACACACCAGCTGAAAGCTAAAACAGGGTCACTAATTATTGACAGATTAAAATTGTTGCTGATTGATACTTGCTGCCTAAAGGCAGTCAGTACGGAACTGTTCTGTTTATCAGAAACCAGCATTGCAATTCTGTAACAAAAGGCTTCTTGAGATTGGCAAGCAGGGCAGATTATGAAGACCGAAATGGTATGATTTATATCTGGCATGCCAACTTCCGAATAATAGAGCTGTGGGAGAGTTATAAATGGTGCCACAAGTGGGATATGAATGGTGTCCTTTAGGTTTCATAATACATTCTGTCTTAAACAGTATGTTATAAGTTAATTAAAGCATCAAATGATATTAATTAGAGAGAAAGGTGAAATAATGTGTTTAATGATGGGCTGGAACAATTTGCAGATTCATTTCCAGCGAGCTGCGGGCAGTGTGAAGGTGAATTAGTCTGTTTGAGGTTTGGACTTTGAGTGGTGATATTTTCAATATTCAACATGGAAGACTGCAGTTAGAGAGTTGTTCATGTTATGATTATTTGGTAAGGGAACAGCAATAATTTTCTTGAATGACACTGGAAGTAAGACATAGAATCCCTACAGTGTGGAAACAGGCCCATTGGGGCAACAAGTCTACACCCACCCAGACCCATCCCCTGATAACCCACCCAAGCTACACAACCCTGAATACTACAGGTAATTTGGCATGACCAGCCCACTTACCCTGCACATCTTTAGACTGTAGGAGGAAACCGGAGCGAACCCGCACAGACACAGGGAGAATGTGCAAACTCCACACAGACAGTCACCCAAGGGTGGAATTGAACCTGGGTCCCTGGCACTATGAGGCAGCAGTGCTAACCACTGAGCCACTGTGCTGCCCTGGTGGTTTTACATGGAAGACATAAGAATTTGGAGCTTTTCTCACAGTAAAACGTTCTCTGAGACGAGGGATTGAACACAGATGTTTGCGAATTCTAAAACATTTGCAGAGCGAAACAACGAAGATTGTTCCCACTGGATACAAGTCAGTAGCAAATTGTTGCGCATCCAGGATGGTCACGACAAATCCAAAGAGAAAGGTTGAAGACATTCTTCCACTACTTTTCTGCAAGTGGCTGTTGAGGCGGATATCATTTCACCCAGTAACAATTTGAAAAAGAAGCTCTTAATAAAAGTGGAGGAAGGATGGAGAACTGAAATTGAGTGGACAGCTCAGTCCAAAAGCTAGTATCAGCACAGTGGGAGTGAATGGCCTTCTGCTTTAATTCCTGACTCTATCGCTCTTTCAAACAATTTTTCAGAGAATAAATGACTGCAACAATCACAATACAATGTAAATTCACCTCCATTGAATGTGTAAAGCGTTTCGATGTAACAGTACCAGATGAGGTGCAAGTTCTTGTTCATCAAAGTTCACAGACTGCAGCAACTGTAAAAAACTCTTCAACTTGATGCGTCTTTCCCACCTAATCATCATAGAAATACAGGAAATAGAAGCAGGAGTAGGCTATTCGGCCCTTCGAACCTGCTCCGCCATTCAGGATGATCATAGCTGATTGTCCAACTCAGTTAAGTCCCCTTTTCCCACATTTCCCCCCATACCCTTTGATCCCTTTACCCCTAAGAACTATATCTAACTCCTTGAAAACATTCAATGTTTCAGCAAATAGATGAGCATTCACCACGGTCTGCAATAAACTCTAATGATCCCAATCACGAAGCTGGAGGATAGGAAATGGCAATAGGTCAGTGTTGAATACTGGAGACAGGACAATAGATGAATATTCTAGAGTGTTATTTGATAGTCCAGAATCCCCTTTCAGAAAATTCAACAGATGTGATACAGCCCATTCATTTATTTCTTTCTAAATTGAGAAATGGTGGGATGTGAGCATCACAGGTTTGGCCAGTATCTATTGCCAGTCCCTAGTTGCCCCCTCGAGAAGGTGGTGGTGAGCTGCCTTCTTGACCCGCTGCATGTGCTGTGGGCAGACCCACAATGCCCTTCGGGAGGGAATTCCAGGATTTTGACCCAGCAACAGTGAAGGAACGGCGATATATTTCCAAGTCAGGATGGTGAGTGGCTTGGAGGGGAACTTGCAAGAAATCTGTTTTTCCTTTTTTCCTCTGTGTGAGCGCTTTGTTGTTTTATTAGAGAAACTTTAACAATTGATCTTTTTATTCTAAACAGGATATAGATAAAATACGTAATTGGCCAAGTTGACAACTGGGTAAAACACTTGATTTTATGCTGTGGTTAGTGGAGTAGCAGGACTAGAGAGAAATGTAATGCACTCCTCCACCCTCAGTCATAATAGAGTCCAGCTTAGTCAAGACCATCCCATCCATCATAGTCTGTTCCAGTCCAGTCCAGTCCATCCAGCCAAGTTCAGACCAGTTCAGTGAGGCAGGGAAGGGGATCAAGAGGCTTATGCATTTCTACCTTTTTAATCCCCCTCCCTGCCTTGCTGAACTGGGCTGGACTGGGCTGAACTGAACTGAGCTGGTCTCAAATGGACTGGACTGGTCTGGTCTCAATTTGACTAGCCTCAAGTGGACTGGACTGGATTGGTCCTGATTGGACTGGACCGGTATGGGCTGGTCTTAACTAAAATGGATGGATTGATCGCGGATCAGCCCTTCAAATTGTCCGAGATAACAAGGTGTAGAGCTGGATGAACACAGCAGGCCAAGCAGCATCAGAGGAGCAGGAAAGCTGACGTTTCAGGTATAGACCCTTCCAATTATCCGACAGGTTTGAGCTTCTTGCGGCAAGTATGGACAGAAATTGGGGGCTACAGGGTGAATGAGCAAGCTAACCATGGCACAGGGGTACAGGATGTCATTGAAGCAGGGGCAGTTAGTACATAGAACATAGAACAGTACAGCACAGTACAGGCCCTTCGGCCCACGAAGTTGTGCCGAACTTTTACCCTAATCCTAAGGTCTATCTAACCTCCATTCCTACCTTACACTATCATCCATATGCTTGTCTAATAGCCGCTTAAATGCCCCTAATGAGGCCGACTCCACTACCCTCTCCAGCAATGCATTCCATGCCCCTACCACCCTCTGAGTAAAGAACCGATCTCTAATGTCTCCCCTGTATCTACCCCCACTCACTTTAAAACTATGTCCCCCTCATAATAGCTACCTCCACCCTAGGAAAAAGTTTCTGGCTGCCCACTCTATCTGTACCTCTGATCATTTTGTACACCTCTATCAAGTCAGGACTGTAGTGATTGCCAGACTGACAACAGCGTCTAGGAGACTGTGTGCCTATCTGGTGCCAGGGTTCAGGATATCTTTTCTGGGCTGGAGAGGAATTTGCAGAGGAAGGGAAGGATCCAGTTGGCATGGTTCACATCAGTGCCACCAACATAGATAGGACCAGGTGTGACTATATGGGGAGGCGATGGCCTAGTGGTATTACCACTGGACTGTTAATCCCGAGACCCACATAATGTTCTGGGGACCCAGGTTCAAATCTCGCCATGGAACATGGTGGAATTAAGAATCTAATGATGACTGTGAATCCATTGCCAATTGTCGGGAAAAAAACCCATCTGGTTCACTAATGCCCTTCAGGGAAGGAAACTGCTATCATTACCTGGTCTGGCCTACATGTGACTCCAGACCCACAGCAATGTGATTGAATCTGAACTGCCCTCTGGGCAATAAATGCTGCCTGGTCAGTGACACTGTCATCCCATGAATGAATTCATAAAAAGGTTCTGCTTAGGGAGTATGAGCAGCTTGGGGCTAAATTCAGAGGCAAAAGGTAATAACCTCTGGGTTCGTAGCAGAGCCATGAGCAAAGGGGAGGAATGGAAATAAAATTAGAGAGTTGAATTGTAGCTTAAAAGTTCATGTAGAACATGGGAGTCGTACTATTGGAATAGTCTTCACCTAAACCGTGCTGGGACCATGATTTTGGTGCGTTCGTCATTGAGTCATAGAATCCCTACAGTGTGGAATCAGGCCCTTTGGCCCAACAAGTCCACACTGACCCATCCCCCTATAACCCACCTAATCTACACATCCTTGAACACGACGGGCAAACCAGCTAGCCTGCACATCTTCAGACTGTGGAAGGAAACTGGAGCACCCAGAGGAAACCCACGCAGACACGGGGAGAATGTGCAAACTCCACACAGACAGTTGCCCGAGGGTGGAATCGAACCCAGGTCCCTGGTGCTGTGAGGCAGCAGTGCTAACCACTGTATAACTAAGATGGTAGAGAGGGCTTGAAACTAAATAGTGAGGGGTGGGTGAGGGATCAAATGAGGGAAGATGTGATAAATTTATGACAGAGGACGTGTCCAGACAGCAAGGTAGCAAAAGTGAAATTGTAATGAGAACATTACTGGAAGGGGCAAAGTGCATGAACTAAAGAGTGTGCAAGCAGATAGGGCGAGAGGTTGGAAAAATAGTAAAATGACAGAACTGAAGGCTATGTATCTGAATGTACATCACATTTGTAACAAAATGAAGAAGTAGTCGGCTCAAATAGAAGTGAATATATATGACCTGATAGCCATTGTGGAGTCATGGCTGCAAAATTACAAAGATCCGACTTGAATATTCAAGGGTATGTGACTCTTTGGAAATACAGGAAGCAAGAAGAGCGTAGAGAGGTAGCTCAGTTAATTAAGGATGATGTTCGTATAACAGAGCAAAATGACCTTTGTTTTAAAGATCAAGTTGTGGAATCAATTTGGGTAGAGATAAGAAATAGCGAAGGTAAAAAATCACTAATGGGAATTGTTTGTTGGCTCCCCATCAGTAGCTATTCGGAAGAAATAATGAGAGCTTATGAGGAAGGTGCAGCAATAACAATGGGTGATTTTAATCTACATGAAGATTGGATGAATCACATTGATAAAGATGGCCTGGCAGATAAGTACATTGAGGGTTTATACATACTGACATCATAGTAATGATTCCCCAAGATAGAAGTGATCACAACATGATTGAAATGCTCGTTCAGTTTGAGGGAGAGAAGAATAGGTCTAAGACTAATGGGCTAAACTTAAATAAGAGCAAATATAAGGATATGAAGACAAAATTGATTAATTTACCTGGAAAATTAGGATACGGGATAAGTCGGTAGAAATGCAATGACAGACTTTTAAGGCAATGTTCTTAACACAAAGCAAAGGTACATTCCAGTAAGAAAAAAATGTTCCGTAGGAGAAACATACCATCCATGGCTAATTAACTGAGGGATCTGGGAATCTTGGTATATGAGTCACAAAAGGTTAGTATGTAGGTACAGCAAATGATTAGGAAGACAAGTAGACTGTTGGCCTTTATTGCAAGAAAAATTAAATATACAAGTAAGGAAGTTTTGCACATTTGTGAGGTCATATCTGCAGTACTGAGTACAGTTTTGGTCTCTTTGTAAAGGAAAGGTGACGATTCACTTGCCTGATTCCTGGGACAAGTGAGATTGTCTTGTGGGGAAAGGTCAAACAGTTTGGGCCTGTATCCACTGGAGTTTGAAAGAATGAGAGGTGACGTTATTGAAACTTATAAGATCCCAAAGTGCTTTGACAGGGTGAATGGGAGAGGATGTTTCCCCTTGTGGGAGATACTAAAAGTAGCGGACACAGTTTAAAAATGAGGGGTTTCTCATTTAAGATGGACTTGAGAATTTGTTTTCCTCTATGAGGGTCATGAGTCTATAGAATTCTCCTCCAGAGCATGGTGGAGGCTGGGTTGAATATTGTTAAGATTGAGGTAAATCGATTCTTGACTAATAGGTGAATCTTCAGAAGATATATGGATTAGGCAGGAAAGTGGAGTTGAAGCCACGATCTGATCATCCCTGATCTTATCAAATGGTGGAGCAAGTTCGAGGGGCTAAATGGCCTTTTCCAGCTCTGAATTCATATGTTCATATGTAGCCGTATCATCAAACTGGAGAGAAGGGAGCTCCGCTCTGCACACCTGCTGTACCTGACCTGGAAATATAAGGAATGTGTGTTATTCCTCAGAACTGCCACAAACAGCACAGCCAGGGGGGAAAGCAAAACGTCATTGCAAAGAAGATGCTACTGAAATACTTATGTCAAAAAAAAACTGCTTTGGCCATAATTGAATTGCAGTCAGGAACTTGAAGCAGTTCATTGCCTTTGTCCCAGGTCACTCCCTGCTGTTTTGCAACTCGCGATGAATCAACTCAATCTCATTCATTTTTGGCTAAATAAGAAGCATATATTGAGTCATGTCAAGTTGCCCAAGTCTCTTGTTCCTTCAATAAACAAAGCCAATTATGTGGAGAACAAGTGGTGTCTGGCAGCACAGTACAAGCTTGTAATATGCTCCAGGGCTTAATCGATGTGATAAACTGCAAGAAGCTTTTTTTGTTTCTCCAGACATTTTGACTTGTTGCAGCCTCGTGCTGACTTGCAAATGTTCCTGTGGCATGGCTTTTGGGTGATCGGGACTCTGATTGGAATTGGCTGAATCACCCGCAGCAAATTGGGCAGAAGCTTGATGAAAACCCCAGAGAAACAGTGGGAAGGGTGGTCGTTTTTGCTGGTTTGCGATGCAGAGTGACGCCAACAGCATGGGTTCAGTTCGCCCATTGGCTGAGCTTACCGTGCAGGCCTGTCTTCTCAACCTCTTCCCTGCCCCTGTTCTGAGGCATGGTGACCCTCAGGTTAAACTCACCGCCAGTGATCTCTCTCTCTCTCTCTCCCAAATGAGAGAGCAGCCCTATGCTCCGCTGGGACTATGGTAACTTTACCTGCCTTTTAAAATGCAATCTTTTTAGTTCAAAACTGCACCCTCTTTAATGCTTAAAACATGATCTGCTCTAATAAGCTTCCATCAGCAGTGCGTGTGTCTGATCTAGAATAGTTTCCCAATTAAATACCATGCTTTCATTACATGTATTGCTATGTAATGAATAGAGTAACATCTGATCAGATTCACTGCATTTGTAGTAAGGCCATAATACACAGAAGGGAGCAAAAGCTCATAACCCAACGAGGGAAACATCTCCCAGGTCGGCCCAAGTTCCAGGACACTGGCTTGGTTCTGTTTTGATTGAGCGGGATTCTGGGATTTCTCAAGATGAGCGTAAGCATTAGGAGCAGGCGTAGACCCTTCGGCCCTCGAGCATGCTATGCTATTCATGAAGCTGTTGGCCGATCTTCTCCGCCGAGTCCACTTTCCCGGTCTATCGCCATAACAATTTGGAATTGCGTTGTGCAATTTCATTTTCCTCAAAAGGCCTTTGCGGGTCCTTTTTTTTTGAAGTTCAGGAAAGGGCCAGTGCAGATCAACGGCAAAATTCTCCATTCGCTGCACAGTGTCAGCGTCAACAATTCCTGGGTCAGGCTCTGTAGATCCTTAAATCTGATTGCAGAAAAGTGCTCCCATGTGATGAACACTGTTTCATCAGCTGTTGTCCCTGGGCTCCCGTCTGCTTAACGGATTCAAATAGTGAATGGAGAGCAATACTGGCAGAATGTCAAGAGGATGCCAGGGGTCCCAATAAATAACCTTTAAAAGGTGTCTGACATCTGGCCAATGCTCATTATAGTGTCAATCTAGTTACCCAGCAGGGGTCACATCCAAAGAAATAAATTCTGTCCTCTCCCAAAGCAGAACAATTCGTCCTTCAGGGACCAGTCTGGCCTTTTAAGCTCACATCCATTAAATCTGTAGCTGTTGACCCATTTAAAAGGCTCTGCCTTCACAATGCAGTGGATTCTTTGACCTTTGTCTGAGGCATGATCAGTTCCCAAATCCTGTCAGAAGGTTTGCTGGAGTGCGTCACTGAAGCCAGCTCTCTGCCCTCTCGAGACCTGAGTCTTCAACCCACTGAATAGACAATAAAGATTTTTTTTGTTGCTGCCTGACCAGTACCTGCTGAGAATAACAAATGCAATAGCAGTTCCGTCTGTCCTCAAAACAGAATGCCTCTTGCCATCGGAATCCATTGTGAGGTCAATAGGCATTCCTCCAGCTGAAACAGCATTAAGTCAGACCATAATGGAGCACCACAGTGGGTGAGCCAAGCTGACAGGAAGCCTTCACCTTAATTTGGATAGAGTCCAGACATATAAAACGTTGGTGCATCGAATCTGGTCTGGAACACACTTTGGCCGGAGATAAGGCAACCAGGAGAGGGAATGCAACCCAAACCTTGGGAAGTTGGGGTGGTAGTAGAAAAATGAATCTATCTGCCTGCAACAGGAAGAGGAGCAGTGCTGTTCCTAACTTGTGTGACAGCTCCCGCTTCAGAGAAATTTCAAAAGGTTGCCCCGCTTGAGGCTGAAGGACACTTGCCCAGCTGCAAATAAGAGGGAGGCTGGTCTCGGGAGGTAGCGGAGGTTAGTTACTGCGTTGTTCCCAGTTCACATGGGACTGATCAACCATGAGCCTGGGTCATATCATTTCAAACGCATTACACAACCATTGCTTGTCAGCGCACACAAGCTATCATTGTGACTCTGTCCCAGGGTACCTATGTCATGAACCAATGCTAAAGCAGCGAATATATTTCTTGGCTGTAAAGTGATTTAGGATATCCTGAGGTTATGAAAGGCTCTATGTAAATACAAGTCCCCTTTTTTTGTTATTCAACCTGTGATTGAGTGGGGACGTAAGGAGCTCAGGGTTGCACATGGTGCTGTGGTGGGGTGAGATGTTGAGTTTGCTCCCTCGTCTCCCCCTTTACACTGTCAGGCTTGGATGCAGGGCTCTACTCAGTTTCGCTGGTCCAGTAGCACGCGCCATCCCTTTTTTGGCTTGGGGGATTGAAATTCCTGTGGGTGACACCGAAAAGGAAAGTAACAATGTCTTTGTTGTTGAAAGAGACCTACACTTTGGAGGTTGGGGCAATATGTTGCATTGATTGGGGGTAGTGCCCATAATCAATAAATGAAACAAGATGATCTGCTTCTTTCTCCTATCTATGATGAACAATGATTCAGTAATGAGTTAGATACAAAACCCGAATGGGTGCTAGTTTGGAACTGCCATTGAAACTGTGTCTCACATGTGGGTCACATGGAGACACAATCGGTACTGCTTTCTGGCAGCAGCCAAAATTCTTCTGGAACTAGAGCTCTCAGTTCCAATGGAAGATCTGCCAGTGTCTCCTGTGTGGACCAACACAGCATGGCTTCAGGTCCCTGACATGGTAGTTCTCCAGCAGATCTGCCAGACAGTGATGCAAAGAGCTGATGATGAGTGAGTGAGCAAGTAAATGTACAACAAGGCACACACATACGGGCAGACAGAACAATCACACACACACAAACACGCACAGGCAGAGAGAATGAGCTCACACAGACAGGCAGACTAAGCGCACACACATAAACACAAAACAGGCAGAGAGAACAAGTGCACACACAGGCAGAGAGAACAAGCGCACACAGGCAGGCAGTCTAATCACATGCACACATACACAAAACAGGCTGAGAGAACTAGCGTGCACACAGGCAGACAGAAGAAGTGCACACGCACAAACAAACACAAAACAGACAGAAAGAACAAGCATGCACGCACAGTGACAAAACAGGCAGACAGAACAAATCAATACGCGTACACAGGTAGACAGAATGAGTGCAAAAACACTTGGACAGGCAGTCCGAACAAGCACACCCACACATAGGCGGACAGAATAAGCATGTACGCACGCACACACGCACAAATGCAAATCAGGCAGGCAGCACAAGTGTGTGCACACAGACAGACAACACGAGCGCACACAGGCAGACAGAATAAGCGCGTGTGCGCACACACACGTACACAAAGGTAGGCAGGAAAAGATCCCCGCACACAGGCAAACAGAACAAGTGCAAACACACAAAGCAGGCAGACAGAACAAGCGCACAAAAATCTTAGTCCCATCATCTCTCTAGCATCACCAGTCATTTGAAGCAATCAGTGACCACTGGGTGTTTCACCTGACAAAGGGGCAGCAGTAGTAAAGCTTGTGATCTCAAATAAACCTGTTGGACTATAGCCTGGTGGCGTGTAACTTTTGACCTTGGATGTTTTATGTTGGCAGGTGTTGAAGTACAAGCTATGTGGCATGTTGAAATATGGAAAACAACAGAAGAGAAACAACAACGACAAGGGAGTAACACTCAGCCTGGATGACATCAAGCGCCATGCAAGTATTGCCTCTTCATTTCTTAGTTTTAAGGCATTTTCTTCCCCTTTTCTGTTGTTGGAAATCTCCTGGTGTTTCCTGCAGTCTGTGAGTTAGCGGCGTGCTCCAAGGTCACTCCCAGTGCCTCATGCAGACTGGACAGCCCACCCCAGCAAGTGGGCATTCTATAGGTGTGTGATAGAGGGAGTGCAGCTGATGGGATTCCTCACAGATGGCACGATGCCACCAACCCTGCCTCTGAGGGCAGCGCCAGAGCAAGGTAACAAATACCAGTGCTGTCTCCATCGTGCACTTTCTCATTGCGAAGAAACACGAATTTATGCTTCAAGTTTCAAATTACAAACTACTTTCAGACAGAACCAGCAAATTAAACACTTGGCCTCACCTAGGCTCGATTGATCTGAATTCCTAATATTGCACGATGGTCTTGAGAAGAGGGCCAGAAATTCTCAGATATGCATGCCATGCGTGGGCAAATAATGCGACAACCTACAATCAGCCACTTTTTTTTCATCCACAGCTACGTCATGGGGGATGTGCCAGGAATGTCCCATCATTGCATACCAGCTCTGCTGCTAACGCTCACTACTCTGTTAAAACCTAACGCCTCCAGATAATCGGCGAGGCAAAATGCATTATTATACTAATGATTTAGTAATAAAGTAATTAAAATCCCACTCAGCATCTCAGAAGTTAAATGCTTTGAAGCACTGGTAATGAAATAAAAGCAGCCACCTGACAGCCCTGTCACAATAAAGTCAGAAGCTATTTCATTAGAAAGTTGGATACCTGCTTATTTAAACGCAGTACATGAACGTGTAAGGAGAATCATTCAGAATCATGAACTGCATTTGTCATCAGCCAATTGCTTTGTACGTCAGTGTGAGCCAGGTTATTTTTGCTTGTTATGCCACTGTACTATTTCTGATCAGCTGCTACAGGGACACTTTTACATTGCAGGGCTGTGGGCACTATCTACTCAAGTTATCAATGTAGCTGATCTTCAGGGAACCAGAGACGTTGAAGGAAACGGAATAATTTCTTGCAATTTAACAGTACGGAAGGAGGCCATTTGGCCCATTGTTTGCAGTCATTCTCTTTCAGAGGCCTGTCAATTTCGTACAGCCCTGGCGTTTCTCTCTCCCCTTCAAGTATTTATCCAATTCCTTTTTAAAACCTTATGACTGTAAGAAATAGGAACAGGAGGAGGCCATTCGGCCCCTCAAGCCTGCTCTGCCATTCAACAGGCTGATCCGACAATCATTATATCCGCTTGCCTGCATTTTTCCCATAACCCTTGATGCCCCAACTATCTCTCTCAGCCTTAAATATACACAAGGACTCTGCCCCCACAGCTCCCTGTGGCAAGGAGTTCCAAAGACTCACAATGCTCTGAGACCGGAAGTTCCTCCTCATCCCAGTCTTAAATTGGTGCCCCTTTATTCTAAGACTATGCCCTCTGGTCCTAAACTCTCCCATGAGGTGAAACATCCTCTCAACATTTATCCTGTCGAGCCCCTTAAGAATTCTGTATGTTTCAATGAGATCACCTCTCATTGTAGAGTAGAGTCCCAACCTGTTTAGCCTTTGCTGATAAGACAGTCCCTCCATGCCAGGAATGCTTTAGTGAACAAACACTGGACCACCTCCAATGAAAAGATACTTTCCTTAAATATTGAACCGGTTCTGTGGCTCTGGCTAAGACACATTATTGACGCTCAGCCAAGGGAACCTCACTTCTGAGCTGTCTGCGCTACACCTCCTGCTGGGTATCAAAACTGGAAGTTCTGTCTTGCACAGCCTTACATCCCTTACCTTGACAAACTGAACATTGTTTCCTGAGTTTTGCTGAGAAAGAGACATGCTTCAAAGCTTTTCAGCCTGTGCTCATCAGGACAGATTTGCAAGAATATCAAATCGCAAAAGGATTCTTGCATCAGTCCTGATAAATGCAAGATAAAAAGCTATGACCGTTTCTTTTACAGCAAAGCTCAAATTCTGTACTGCCAAGAAAACATTATTTCTCCTTAAACTATATAAATTTTATTTTTAAGAAGACTACAGCTGCCACTCAAAACTCAGAGGAGTGACTTCAATTTAATGAAGCCAGCTTATTTCTACCATTTCTCTGTTGACATCCCTATGATATATTTTAGAATTTGCTGGAAAAGGTGCATCGATACCTGTCCAGGATTTTGCACTCTGTTGTCGCTGTCTCCCATTCTGTTTTTGTCATCATGGCCCATCTCGCAGGGACGTACCTTCCACTCTTTCTCAAGGTAGACCACCTTTAATTGTTTCGTCTCATCCCCGTGGAACACCAAGTGTTCCCATGAAGCCATCCTGCTACTGTTGAAATGAGTCCCCAAGGTCCTGAGATGTTGCCTTAGGGACTGTGGATGTTGCTCATCTTTAACTGTCAGTGTGGGGAATTTGCTTCCTTTTTCCACAGAACCCATGTGAGAGCCTAAGGGGCCACCCAGCGGGGATGACGTACCCAGCGAACATTCTACCTCACCACCCGCCTCGTAGCACCTTTGAAGACTTCACATGCTGATGGCCGAGGCTCACGACTGGCAACCACGACGACACGCACTTATCTCACGGTTCAACAAGCGGAAAGGAGACTGGACTGTCCACGGAGATTGGAGCTGTCTAATTCTGAACTACCAAAGTCATTGAACAAACCTTCTGGAGACACACTCAAAAAAAAACAACAACCCGACTACACGTTTGAAACAAAATGGCAGTTTTGGGGATGACTGTTCCGTGGACTCCACTCATTCTTACACTAACTTTGCGAAAAGAAAACCAACTTTTTTCTCTCATCTAGAGTCATATTCCAGTTTTGTAAAAGGAATTTTTTATTCACTGATTATTGTAGATGCTTCTGTAGGCCGCTCATATCATCTTGTGTGATCATGTTCTCAAGGTAAAACAAAAATTAGAACATATTTCACGTCATCTCAAGTAAAACCTGTTGCTACCGCAATTCATTTCCTATTGCTGACGGAATTTGTTGATTAACAACATATTTACACTCACTATCTCTTTATTTCCATTGCCAGACGGTCACTTTACACTATAGTTTGCTCAGAGTTGGAATGAGAAAGGGCGCCGAATGAGGAAGTAGTGCAGGCTTGATTGAGAGATAAACACTGCCTCATTTGTTTGTTAAATTTCAGCTGAAATGATGCAGGACGATGAGAAATTTGTCTTGGGTGCCAGTACATGGAAGGCCAGTACAAATTAGTCATTACTGAAAACAGAAATCAGGCAGATTGTAAAACAGGCAGGCGATTCACCCATTTTATACTGTCTCCCAAGATGAATTTCTCTTTTTCTAAAGATAAAATGGAATCATCTATCAAGTCCAGCACACTTAATGGGGGTGTTGTGGGGGTGTGAGAGGGAGGGGTGGACATTGTCCAGGAAAGTAGATTCTAGCCATTCGAGAGAAACTCACAACATGAGGTTGTTCCTGTGCCAAAAACTGTGTGTAATACGTAACACTGTACAAAAGGAAAAGAGTCGAGCTTATCTCTGGTTGTGTGTTTGTTGTAGAGCCATTGCAGTTGGGATTATAACTTACACTGCCATTGAGCCATAGTT
Source organism: Ginglymostoma cirratum (assembly GCA_024137785.1). Classification (NCBI taxonomy): domain Eukaryota; kingdom Metazoa; phylum Chordata; class Chondrichthyes; order Orectolobiformes; family Ginglymostomatidae; genus Ginglymostoma; species Ginglymostoma cirratum. The sequence continues at coordinate 3,522,012 of JAHRHZ010000089.1, read as the reverse complement.
GGAAGTGGGGAAGGAAAAGGATATCTGCTCCTGGTTTCAGTAATCCTGGAAGTGGACTCTGCATAATTTTTTTTTATTTAAGTGTGAAAACAAAGAAAACAGCTCTCACGTTTACCCCCAAATCAAATGGTCTTTATTAAAGAAGAGCTGCATCCTACTCCCCCAAAATACAAGAATAAATATAAAAATGCCATGAAACGAACCACCACCTCTGAGTGACAGCAAACATAGATTGAGGTGGCGTTTTAGTACCCCAGACAGCTCACATAATCAGCCTCTCTGCTCATAATCTACAGAGTCAATTGAATTTGCCAATGCTACACTTTGGTAGATAATGCATCATCTGGAGTGTCATTAAGAAGACTAGGTGATGGCCAGAGACCCATAGTACAGGTTACCGCCAACACTTTGTAACGTTTTTCAAGGATGAAGTATTAACTGATTCCAAGTTCGGATTTGAAAAACCTGCAGTTTGTAAAACGAAGCAAAGACATCTTCCAGGGATAAGAGACCAAAGGAGGTGATTGGAGTTCAGGGATAGATCAGCAATGATCTCATTGAATGGTGGAATAGGCTCTTTCTGTTCCTAGTTTTTCACAGCAGGCAGAGAGAAGATCTAGCAACTTCTGTTAAGGTCATAGTTCACTTACAGAACCCTTGAAATGTCCAAGAAGTGTCATCTGACCCCATAGCATTGCGGTTTTACTTTTGTCCCATGGTGTTGATGGAGGTGATGTGATTTTCTAGCTCATGCCTGTGATATTGAGTTTTTTGGTTTCAATCAGGCCTCAATGGGAGAGCAATGAATAGGGGCAATGCATTCCAGACTTTATTGGTTGGGGGGGGGGGAGGTGTTGTAATTAGACAACTGTAACTTCTTGAATGTGACATCTGAAAAATAAAATCAGCTGCAACCCCTTATCAATATAAAGGCAAAACTGATTAATGCAATCATCACCTTTAACTACAGACCTGAAGCCTGATAATTACATGAAAGGCAGTTAGCCAATGATTGAGGAATCAATAAAATCTTAAAACTTAAGCTTCCAAGCATCATACTTGATCTAAGATAGACACAAAAGACCATCATCCTAGGCCAATATATGACTAGGGGGCATATCTCACCTGCTCTGTGCAGCTATGATTCTCAACAGATTCTCTTAAGTATCCTGCTCAGCTCTAGTATGTCGACTGAACTGAGACTCCGTGCAGTCCCTTGGCTTTATTTAAAAAGACCTTCAGCAATGGATGATAAGGGAACAATATTTGAAGTGATCCCTCCTGCCTTATAATAATTTAATATTGGGCCAATGTTACTCTCAGCAATTGATCTCAGCGATGGCGACCATGAAGCCATCGTTGATTGTTGTAAAAGCTCATCTTGTTCTCTAATGCCCTGAAAGGAAGGAAATCTGCCATCCTTTCCTGGTCTGGCCTACTTGCGACTGTGGGTGAGCGATTAGGGATGAGCAACAAATGCAGGCCTTGCTGGTGACGCCCATATCTCATGAAAGAAGAGATTGTTCTCTTGCTGAGGGGAGGGAGCGGGGATGTCTGCTCCCCATTCGGGAGCTACATCAAGGCAGGATTGAAATGAGATATTCACAGGTGGGTGACTGAATTGCAGGCCTGCACTCATCCATCGGCTGAGATTGTAGCACTGGTTTGGATTATGGGCACAGACAACAAGCCTGGCGAATTGTAGCGCTCGAGAGCGATTTGAGCACCTTTGTGTCAAACATAATTTCAAGGGAGAAAACTGCACCATGTTCAGACTTTAGTGTATGGTGACCACTGGTATAAGTAGAACATGGATTGCTATGAATTATCATTTCTTTTGTTGATTTGTGTATCTGCACAAGACTCTTTGCTGCTGAATTATACTCTTAAGCAACGATGCGTTGTACAAGATGGAAGGTCTGATGTTTAGAAGATTTCCGCAGTATAATGTAATATATTTTGAATTTATCTTAAGGAAACTATGTATTCAATACCATGCCGATTTCAAGGAGTAACAGACTGATGACTAGAATCATCAATGGACTAACACCCTTATTCAAATTGCGACAGTGATCATTTACGTTAAGTAATGTAAATCCATTGCTAAATATTATGTTCATCGGTGTTTTAAATGACTGCCAGCCCAGAGCCAGAGGAGAGTTAATCAGCTGCTGATTACTGACAGTTGAGAGTCCCTACACTTGCAGAGACATCATTTCACAGATGACATGAGACTGTGTGTCGGCTGACACACCAGTGACTGAAAACTGGACAAAGGGACCAAAAATAAATGAACCACCATGGCTGTAAACCCAACAGTCGGTATGAGATACAGACACTATCTTACCTGCTACACTTCAAGAACAAGTCGAGCACGCAACCATTCCCAGAACATCTCCTGCCACCAGAAATGCCCTTTTCCCTATACCACTTGACTGATTCACAAAGGGAAGGGGAAAATGGGAAGAAATTTGAATTCCTTAATTCAACCGAGAATTGGTGCCACTTTGGTGCAAATTAGGCATTGTTGCCCAGATCACAGTTGCGTTGTCTTCCCTCCCTTTTGGCTTGCAGCATTCTTTGTGAGGTGATCTCAGGTCATCTCACGACTGCTCTGACTGTGATTACAGAGTATAGTGGACGTGACTTTGTACTGAATGTGAACTTGTGTGTTAAATTGCCATCAGACTGTTAACCTCACGATCGGGGGAGTAGATTTTGTGGACTGGAGGTGCCAGTTTGTTTCTCTGCTGAGATTTTATACCATTGACAGAGTAGAGTAGAGTGAGCCTTATTTGCTGGTTTGAATTCATGAGAGAATACACCACTGATGCTGAATGTCAATGAAAACCTTTCACTGCTACTGACATTCTTCATGAAAGACATTGAGCGTTCAGACCTTCCCTTCCCGCACGCCCTCAAAAGAAAAGGCAATTGCCCATCACTCTTCCTGAGAGCTAAGTGGAAATGTTTTTTTTTGTGTGTGTGATGGGCTGCCTGCTGAAGATTACGTTTAAGTTATTCTGCTTCAACAGGCAGAATGATCCTCAATTAAACGGCTACAGTTGACAAGGTAACAATTGGAATAAACAGATTAATCGTTGTTCGTTTAAGCGCTTCTGAGTGTTTTGAGTCCAGATTAATATCTGTTCCCTACACCTTAATTACTGGGTATCTCTTTAAAAAGCGTTCTCTGTTAACCAGGAAAGATTGAAATGATAACTGCCACCGATTCTGCTGCTATTGCTCCCTGTGCTGATGACAGTAAATTCACAGTTGTGAGGGGCAGAGCAAAACCAAAACAACTCTAAGACAGATTTGCTCGTGACTCCAATATCATAACCCGTGAACCTAAAGGGCAATGCAGCGAACGGCAACTTGCATTTGAGTAGCACCTTAATGTGGTGGGAAGGCCTGAGATCCTTCTCCTATAACTACCTATGAAACTCTGCAGCTCTGCAGCATCTGAGTGACAATCCACAGGAAAGGTCTGACAGTCCTTTAAAATGTATTTTTTTAAAGATTAAAGACAAAAGAGTGATACCTAGGGAGTGAAATGAAGCCAAACCAACAGTGTCAAACCTGTGCAATTCATATGTATAAGTTCTGCCAAGTAACATCAGATACAGTACATTGACTTGCATCTTATTCATTTAGCTTAATGTGTTGTTATGTATAGTAATCATTAGATGCTAGTAATATTACAAAGCTATTGTACCATTCCTTGTTACTGACTTCAGACTGCCTTTAATTGTATGAGGAACAAAAGAAAACATTTAGCCTTTAACATGGGATATATATGTACTATGTACACGTTTTATTCAGATAAAGCACAAGGGTATAGAATGGTAATATTTGACTGGTGTTCGCTATTTTATCATTGTAAACATGATTGTTACTTGGAAACAGCAGTGAGTAGTTTCTAAGGATGAAACCCAATTGTCTCTTCTTGACTTTTGATGCCATGCTGTGTCATTTTAACAAGTCTGAAGAGGAAGTTTGGTTTCCATTTTGATTTTCTACAAGCACTAATTATCAAAAAAAAAATGAACAGGATTTTGTGGTAGACTTAGAACGCTAGGTTGAAGACCGAGCCTACGGATTCTCATCATCGCTGGTCTTCAGATCTTCACCTAAACCCAGACAATGACTGTTCAAAGGAGGAGTAGTGACCCATCAGAACAAAAGCATTTCATCAAGGGCGGTGTTGGCATTTCCATCAACTTGATCCAGGATGGACTTGCAGAAGTGAAAGCGTGGACTTCCGGAGGACATGTTGGGAAGGCTCACTAGTATCCCACAAAGTTACGTGTCAGTTTCAAATGCAGAGCAGTCAATGCCATTGGAGCTTTCAAATCAGAGATCATAGCTTCTTGTGAGAAAACAAAATTTTAAAGTATGTTATACCTGCCATCAAAGATGCCCTTCTTATATGATAATAAATATATATGCCATTGTAAATGTGATGTCTGTGTGTGTGTGAATGTGTGTGTCTGTGCATGTGTGATCATTATTGGACAGTGTGCTGACTGGTTTCACTTCTTTCATTCATTGAGCAAGCAACCGCTGTAGCACAGATGGCTGACTGTCTGGATACTTATGCCATGTGCTGAAACCATGGGCAGAATTTGACGCAGCCCCTGGTGACGGACAACATGGTGGCAGGGCCCACTCAACCGTGCCAGTCTGCCAGCAGCAGGCAAACGTCCATGTGATCCCATCTGGAGGCAGGGAGGGGCCAACGCAAGAAGCTCTCTTGCTCATGAGCCAATTGACACCAATGATCCCTCGGCCCATCGGAATTTAGTGGTGTTTCAGGGATTTAATGGGAGTCACATGGCCCTCTTCTGTATCCTGAAAGATACCCAGCAAAGCCTCAGTGCCCAAGTGAGGGTCCCAGCATTGGGGATCGGGCAGATGAAAGCCACCCACCAGCCCTTGCCCCCACGAACCCCAACCCCCAGGACACCTTCAACCTTACCTGCTATCGCTTATCTGTATCTAGGGATTTGAATGATAATCCCGGGTGAAGTCTTTGGAGCATTATTAGGGCAACCACCACACTTGCTTTAAGAGCTTTAGCTATGTATTGCTGCAGTTGCAATGGGGGACTACAACTCAGCCTAACACCGTTGCAAATCCTGATCGTGGCATGCAGGATATCCAGTGGCGAAAGCATTTGCCACAGCAGGAAGGCAAATCAGCAAGCAGTGTTTTCTGTCAGTCAATTACAGGGAAAATGTGCACCCTGTATCTGTTACAAAGGCACAACCTGACCTGAAGCAAGTTTGAAGGTGTGCTGCATTCTGTGAGAAATCTGCAAAAATTGTACAAACACTGAGTACTCATTAAATTCTGCGGTTTTCTATCTTATTGGAGGCGTTAAGCAGCTTGAAATAAATGGGTTTAATGCTCCCATTAAAATGGCAGACAGATTTAATGTGAGGATATAAAATGCAAATATTACCATCATTGTCAGGCTCAGATGAATAAACTTGCTTCATTTTTATTGGATAAAATAAACTCCCAAGCTTCCCCATAGATTTTGAACAGAAATGTCACCATCGATATGAGGGAATATTTGACCACTAAGGTTCAATTGAAGAGAAAGGTTGGTCTTTGTAAAGTACTACCTTTTAATTGGCTCATTCACACCATGAACGGGCAAATGACCATCATGTTCCCAGGCACTTTCAAAGAAAGATCACAAATTACAGACATGGCAGCAGCGACCTATTGTATCCGTTGCTGCCGATGTGACCTCCCCTACATCGGTGAGAACAAGCGCAGACTCAGAGACCAATTTGTAGAGCATCTGCGCTCTGTATGCCATAATCGATAACACCTTCCGGTCACCAAGCGTTTCAACTCCCCCTCCCGCTCCCTGGGCGACATGTCCATCCTGGGCCTCCTCCAGTGTCACAATGACGCCACCCGCAAACTGGAGGAGCAGCACCTCATATTCCGCTTTGGGGAGCTTACAGCCGATGGCCTAAACATGGAGTTCACCAGTTTTAAAATCTCCCCACACCCCACAGACTCATCCCATGTCCAACCCTCCCTCTCACCCCTGCCTCCTTGACCTGATGCAACCTGTCCATCTTCTCTCCCACCTATCCGCTCCTCCCACATCACTGACCAATCCCTGCCACTGCCTACCTGCACTCACTGATCACCGTCCCACCTACCTTCCTCAGCCCCAATCCCCTCCCTCCACTTATTTCTGAGCTGCCTTCCCCCTCCCGAGTCTTCATGAAGGGTCCCAACCCAAAACATCAACTTTCCTGCTCCTCTGATGCTGCCTGACCTGCTGTGTCCCTCCAGTTTCACACTGTATTGACCATGGATTCTGCCATCTGGTTACAATTGGAGTCGTCTGAAAAAGGCAGCAGAAATAGGTCATTTTGGGATTGTTTTAGACCTGGACTGTTATTTCTGACCACTTCATATTGCTGATGTTCTCTGCCCTGCAGCAAGCTGAAGTCCACTAGGTCCAAGAGTGTTGCATGGCCTGCAGCAGTTCAAGAAGATGTCTCATCACCACTTCCAGTATCTCAAGCGCAACCGTGGGTGCGTGTCTTGTCAGCGACACCCACATCCCATGAAAGAATAATGAAAAGAAATACAATTGGATGCTAAAACAAGAAGTTGCTACTCACCAGGTGCTGGCTCTTTGCCTGTAGGTCATGAACAAACTCCTCTTTTTCCTTCCCCTCCACTCCCCTTTCTTCCAGCTCTTCCAACCCTACCTCCCCCGTCCTCCATCCCATTGCCCATTAAGCAGATCCATTTTCAATCCTGGAGTGGTCTTACAAGCATATGAATCAGGAGAAGGCCATTCAGCCCCTTGATCTGCTCCACCATTCAGTGGGGCCAGCCTACCCCTGTAACTGTTCACCCTCCCCCCATTGCTAATTGAGAATCTATCTGCCCCTGTCTTAAAAATATTCAAAGGATGCTGCTTCTTTTGCCTTTTGTGGAAGAGAATTCCAAAGACTTATGCCACCCCCACCCCATGAATTAAAATTTCTTATCCCTGTCTTAAGTGAGTGACCTCTTATTTTTAAACAGCAACCCCAAGTTCTAGAATCTCCCACAAGAAGAACTATCCTTTCCACATCCACCTGCTCAAGTCCTCTTAGGATCCTGTATGTTTCAATCAATCACCTTTTAGTTTTCTCAAGTCCAGCACATACAATGCTAACCTGTCCAGCTTTTCCTCATAAGGAAACCAACCCATTAGTCTGGTAAACCTTCTTTGAATTGCTTCCAATACATTCACATCTCCTCATAGGTGCAGTGTCCAGTACTGTACACAGGTGCATTCTATATATCTGAAGCATAACCTGTCCACTGAAGGATGCCAAGCAGACACTGGAGGGTCCATCCAGAGGCTGACATATGTGGAGACTACAGACACAGGTAAGGGATAGAAAGAGAGAGAGAGGATGTCCCATGACTAAATAAACCACAGTTGCCCAGCTATTATTGTGGAGTCTCAGCTGTGGACTGAGATAAGAACATAAGAAATAGGAGCAGGAGTAGGCCATCTGGCCCCTCGAGCCTGCTCCACCATTCAATACGATCATGGCTGATCTTCTCGTGGACTCAGATCCACTTACGCGCCCACTCACCATAACCCTTAATTCCTTTCCTGTTCAAAAATCTATCTAACTTTGCCTTAAAAACACTCTACGAGGAAGCCTCAACTGCTTCACTGGGCAGGGAATTCCACAGATTCACAACCCTTCGGGTGAAGAAGTTCCTCCTCAATTCAGTCCTAAATCTGTTCCCCCTTATTTTGAGGCTATGCCCCCTCGTTCTAGTTTCACCCACCAGTGGAAACAACCTCCCTGCTTCTATCTCATCTATTCCCTTCATCATTTTATGTAAGATCCCCCCTCATTGTAAATTCCAGGGAAAGTGAAACTCCTGTGCACCCCACCCGCTACCCTCTCCCTCCCCACTTCAAATCCAGTGCCAGTACATCCATTCTCAAGTAAGGAGACCAAAACTGTACACAGTACTCCAGGTGTGGCCTAACCAGCACCCTATAGAGCTGCAGCATAACCTCCCTGGTTTTAAACTCCATTCCTATAGCATGGCAGCCCAGAAGAAAAGGCTGGTAAAACAATGGTGCCCTGCTGAATGTCTGTTAGCATCAACCATGTTGGCCACAGTGGAATTTGAACTGATTGAAATGGTCCATAAACAATGTCAGATGTAAAGCAAAACCCAGATTAGGACTGACAATGGGCATGGGTGAGAACAGACATAGTATGCAAGAGCCAAAGATTGTATTTGAAAGCCTATTTAAATTCTCTTTAACTATTAATGCAAAAGTCATTCCAATTTTAACATTTTCATGTGTTTATATTGAGTGCTTGTCACTTGATTCCAGATGGAACTGCTCTGAAATTCACAATGATATTATCCAGTAAGATAATTTGGGCCTGTACACCGTGCTAAGGGATTATGATCAAGCTTTTTTTTTACCTTTATTAAATTATAAATAAAGCAGAAAAGAGAACTTCCATTTATATGGCATCTTTTACATCGTTGAGATGTGTTTCAAAATTTTTCACAGCCAATATGCATCTGTACAGTCCCTGATAATGACCAGATTGTTACTGATGTAATCTGAAGGATAAATGCTGGCCAGGCACGAGGATCAGTTAGCTGGATGGCCAGTTTACAATACAGAGCGATGCCAACAGCATGGGGTTGAATTCTTCACAGCAAGCTGAGGCTACCACGAAGGATTTGTCTTCTTAGCCTCTTCCCTCGCAAGGTGTGTCAGGTTAAACCCCCCCCAGTTGTCGCTTTCCAACGAGGGAGTACCCCTACGGTCTGGGAAGATGATGGAAACTTTACCTTCTTTCCTGGCCAAGCCACCAGGGAGAACTGCCCCATTCTCCGAATAGTGCCCGAGAGTCACTTGTGCCTCCCGCTTTCTCTCAGACAGCCATTAGTTTTTGGAATTCTCTTCCCAAGCAACCAGCTGCAAATGGATCACCGAATAGACTCAAAGCTGAGTTAGACAATTTTTTTTAATTGGGAACCAAGGGTTATGAGTGGGAGGCAGAAAAGTGAAATTAAGATCACAATCGGATCAGCTTACTGAATGACAGAAATGGTTCAAGGGGCCGAATGGCCTAATCCTGCTCCTACGCTTTATGTTGTCAGGGCAGTCAGGGGCCTCGGTGAAACCCAAAACCATTGTAAATACAGAGCAACTGAAAGCAAAGTGAGCTGCTGATGCACCATCCCAAGTTCCAAGGCTAGTCGCAGTTTTGAAGTGAAGTTCAATTAACAGGCAGTGGGACAATTGGACAGGTATTCAGTCCCCATTTTAATGCATTCAATGCTATTTTTATAATTCCATTGTAAATTCTGCATCCACTGGGAAGAAGTGTAATTGCAGGAAGTTCAGGCTGGCAGTTTCAATGTCAAGAGAGGAATGATAATTGTTGACAAAACAGGTAGCGTCGAGTTGAATAGATACACACTATGTGTTCACCTTCTGTAACATGCAACAAACTCACACATAGTCGTTTTCCCCATCACCTCAAGCTTGCTGACCTGCATTGGAACCTGGTTCAGCAACACTTTGATTTTAAAATTCTCATTCTTAGCTTCCAAATCCCCCCGTGGCTTCACCCCTCCCTACCTCTGTAACTTCCTCTAAAAACCTCTGCAATCTCTGCTCTCTTCCAATTCTGGCTTCCAGCACATCTCTGATGTTAATCACTCTGTCATCAGTGGCTATGGTGTCATAGAGTTTGTACAGCATAGAAAGAGGCCATTCAGCCCATTGTGTCCATGTCTGTCATCAAACATCAATCTGTTCTAGTCCCATTTCCCAGCACTTGGCCCATAGGTTGTATGCTATGGCATTTCAAGTGCCCATCTAAATATTCATTAAATATCTTGAGGATTCCTGCCTCCACCACCCTTTCAGGCTGTGAGTTCCAGATACCAACGTTCTCTGGGTGAAAAAAAATTCTCAAATCCCCTCTAAACCTCCTGTCCTTTACCTGAAAACTGCACCCCTAGTTATTAACCCATTTACTAAGGGGAAAAGCTTCTCCCTAAATACCCTCTCTATGACCCCCTCAGAGCTTTCCACACCTCAATCAGATACCCCTCTTAAGGAAAACAACCCTAACCTATCTAGTCTCTCTTCAGAGCTGAAACATTTCACCCCAGACTACATCCTGGTGACTTTGATCTGTACCCTCCAGTGCGATCACATCCTTCCTATAGTGTAGAGACCAGAGCTGCACAGAGTACTGAGAAGGCCCTAAACTCTGAAATTCTTTTTCTAAACCTCTCCACCTCTCTCTCCTCTTTTAAGACACTCCTTGAAACTGACCTCTTTGACCATAATTTCAGTCCCTACGTGGCTCAGCTTTAAATGCGGCTTCCTAACGTTCCTGTGAAGGACCTTGAGATATTTTGAGATGCTAAAGGTTGTTTATAAATATAGGCTGTGGAAATAAAACCTGTCATCACTGTGCCATCACTGTGCCTTAAATTACATGGTGCAAGAACACGTCCCCACCACATGGCCTGTTCCTAGGAATTCCTGAAAGGACAAAATAGACATTCTCACCAAAACATGAATACAATTGTCTCACAACATGCTTTTCTTTCTGAGCAGCTTTGAACGCTGCATGTTTCAAAGATACAAACGCATCCCAAGTTAATTTCCTTTCTTGAGAACACACTGGTGAAATGGTTCAGAAAAGATTCACAAGGATGTTGCCAGGGTTGGAGGGTTTGAGCTACAGGGAGAGGCTGAATAGGCTGGGGCTACTTTCCCTGAAATGTCGGAGGCTGAGGGGTGACCTTTTCAATGTTTATAAAATCATGAGGGGCATAGATAGGGTGAATAGCCAAGGTCTTTTCCCCAGGGTAGAAGAATCCAAAACTAAAGGGCATAAGTTTAAGGTCAGAGGGGAAAGATATAAAGGGGACCTGAGGGGTAACTTTTTCACACAGAGGGTGGTGCATGTATGGAATGAGCTGCCAGAGGAAGTGGTGGAGGCTGGTCCAATTACAACATTTAAAAGGCATCTGGATGGATATAAGAATAGGAAGAGTTTAGAGGGAAATGGGCTAAATGTTGGCAAATGGGACTCAATGAGATTAGGATATGGTTGGCATGGATGAGGTGGCCCGCAGGGTCTGTTTCCTTGCTGTACAGCTCTCTGACTGCATGCTCAAAGGCCATCACTCAGTTGGAGTGAAGGTGAATAAACTCAAAAGGTGTAGACAAAGATCATGTCAATTTTGTGTTTCGAATGCCTGTAGATTGTGGAAGGAAGGGATGACTAAGTGAAGACTGCCACAGTTTGATATCCTTGGATAGAAAAAGATGGCACAAGCGGGAAGGAAAGATGATTTGTAGGACTGGCTATTAACAGTTTAAGGGGTACAAGACTGAGGTGCACAAAGGACCATCACTAATAGTTTATTTTGCATTTGGTCACGGCATGTGGGTGAGTTGCCTGCCCCTGGTTGCCTTCGAGATGGTCATGGTGAGCCACCTTCTTGGTGCCCTGCTGTCCGTGTGGTTTACGGACACCCACAGCGTTGATAGCGAGGGAGTTTCAGGATGTTGACTGAGAGACTGTGAAGGAATGGCGATCAATTGTAGATTGTGACTTATGAATTGAGCTTTGAAGCTGAGAAAAATCCTTCCAAAGGTGGTGATTGACTTGTGCGCTGAGTCTAAAACGTGAACCCTGATGTCGGCGCAGGACAACCCATTTCTGTTTGCCAGCCGCATGTGACATCTGTTTTGTGTTGATGTGTCTTAAACTCCCATGCACCTTTGTGGCAACTCAGTCTGTACGACCTGCTTGATTCGATGTGCCTGCGATTAGGGCAAGTATAACATGAAATGTGTTGCTGAGCTGAAAAGCTGGGGACAACCTCCAATGGATGTGCACTTTGGTGCCAAAAAAGGGCCACCTTATACATTGCGCCAACTTTGTTTTTATTTCAAAAATACTTTATTCATAAAAAAGTCTTTATATATATTCATAGTCACAAATGCACTTCAGCTCTGTACAGTAGCATCTTGAGGAAACAAACAAACAATGAAGTTTGACTTTCTCTAAACAAATCAAAGGCATCTCTCTTTTTTTCTGAAGAAGGGTCCCAACCCGAAACGTCAACTTTCCTGTTCCTCTGATGCTGCCTGGCCTGCTGTGCTCCTCCAGCTCCAAACTGTGTTGTCTTTGACTCCAGCATCGGCAATTCTTACTATCTCTTACTTGAACCAGACTATATTTACATGCATTTAAGGCAGCAGGAGGGTCTGCTAACTGAATGGACCCTCACTTACCTTCAGCAGAAAGACCTCAGACAGTGGTCTTTCTCCACTGCACCTTGGCGGCAGCTGCCCCAAGCTTTATCGGGTGTCCCGTAGCACGTAGTCCTGGACCTTGGAATGTGGGAATCTGTGACATTCGGTTAGGGTCAACTCCTTGTTGTGGAAGGCCAACAAGTTTCAGGCAAACCAAAGACTGTCTTTCACTGAGTTGATGGTTCTCCAGGCGCAGTCGCTGTTTCTCTCGGTGTGCGTCCCAGGGAACAGACCGTAGAGCACAGACTCCTACGTCACAGAGCTGCTCGGGATGAACCTCGATAAAAACCATTGCATCTTTCTCCTGCATCAACTTACACAGTGTAATCTACGGTCGTTCCAAGTTAGGAAGATGTCCAGCCCTGAGATTGATGGTGGTCCCTTGCGTCTGCTGCCCTTCTAGGTGGTTGTGAGATTTGGGTGTGTCTTTGGTGAGCCAGAAGGACAAGGAAGATTGTAACGAGAAGAAAACATTTAATGCCTAGTGATCTCATGAAATACTTTGACTGAAAAGAACAATATTCAAGAATTAACACACAAATGAATGTGCCAAGGATGTTAATATCATTTGGCCATTTTTAAAAGAAGTTTCCTGTAAAAGGGGGTCTTGATGATGAGCTGCACTTTAAAATCTGATGAACATGATTCAATGGGCAGAAATGATTACTGGTAATTGCACACTTCAGCAGGGAGAAGCCTAAATCAATATGATCGTCAGTCACTCTTTGTTCAAATCTTAATTGCCTCTTGAAACGCGATTCTTGTAAAGAACAAATACAGAGTTGCAACTCTGTAGAATAACTGCTGGAGTGGTCCCATTTACAATTGATCATCATTTAAATGACTTTTATCTGAAAGGATGCTTTTAAAACTGAATGCTAATATATTGATTTAGAGCTATCAGAGGAAGAGATCAGCTATCAGCCGTTAGGAAGCAACATTATCACAACATGTGGCCGATTCTGTGATCAGTTTTCAATGAAAGGGTTTGGGGATGCTATTTCAAAGAGGAACTCTGACCTTTTGTTCCTAAACAATAGCTGGAAGGGATTCAAGTCTCACAAAGTAAGATCTGGTGCAGATGAGAGGAGCAGAGTAGAAGAACTTGAGTGAATTCTGTGCCAAACAAAACAAAAAAAAAATCTATCCCAAAACTGAATCCAAAAGATAGTTCTGAGGAAGGGTCTAGGCCTGAAACGTCAAGCTTTCCTGCTCCTATGATGCTGCTTGGCCTGCTGTGTTCATCCAGCCCCACGCCTTGTTATCCCAAAAGATAGTTTATTGTGTGTAATTTGTTACCTTGGATCCAAAATACATCTTTGCTGTGCCATTTCAGAGAGATGTCCTGCCCCTATCTGCACTTCCTCTTCATCAGCGGCAGAAAGTGGGTTTAAATCCCACTCCTTTGTCTGAAGCACATAAAACAAACCTGGCATTCCTCAGAGCAGACTGGAGGGACCTTCCCTCAAATCAAGACCCTGTCTGCCCTCTCAGGTGGACATAAAAGATCCCACGACCACCATTTTTGAGGGGAGCTCTACTAATGCATTGAACTGTGCATTTATCAAATTGGTGTTTGTGGGAGCTTGCTGTGTGCACATGTGGTTGCCACATCTTGTACATTACAATAGCGCCTGTACTTCAAAAGCTTTTGTAAAATGCTGTGGGCTATCCTGACTTGTGAAAAGTGCTATATACATGCCAGATTTTACACTTTTTTTCTTTCATTTCTTTATTCGCCCAGCTTAAATCATCCATCCAGAATGACCTTAAAATCTCTGTGCCACTTCCTTCCATTTGCATGTAGAAAAACCTTCCTGATACCAGCCCTCTTTCAGCCCTTAGTTTGGCTGAAATTGCAGCCCCTCGATCTCCTCTTGCACTTGAATTGAAAATAAATGTTCTTGTATGTTTCCACCAGGTTACCTGCCAGACAACAAGCATGGAGCTGGATGAACACAGCAGGTCAAGCAGCATCATAGGAGCAGGAAAACTTGACGTTTCGGGCCTAGAC
>JAHRHZ010000089.1:3488333-3507222 GCA_024137785.1 Ginglymostoma cirratum | reverse complement strand
CCATGCTTGTTATCTCGGATTCTCCAGCATCTGCAGTACCTTTTATCTTTATACCTGCCAGACAGCTCCTTGCACGGTTCAAAAGTCTATGTCTCTCCAATTTTTTGTCTTAACTCAGACCTGCCACATCAGGAAGCAATGCTGTAGCTCCGCGCAGCATTAATGTTTCAATGTGTCACTTGTTTCTCTGTCAGCAGAAATGGACACTCGAACAGCATCAACCATCTGTAGTCATACAGGACAATCAACATATGATAATGTCCAAAGGCACTTCACAGGAACATTATTAGCCAAAAACTTAACACTGAACTAATATGAGTGATGTTAGGATGTGTGAACAAATGCTTTGCCAAAGAGAAAGATTGAAAACACTGAGTTAAAGGAGAAAGAAGTGCAGGGGAATTTCCAGAGTCCTCAGCCAGGATGGCATGACCACCATTGGGAGGATGTGTTATATATTGGCTCAGTGGTTAGTATCATTGTGTCACAGCAGCAGGGACCTGGGTTTGATTCCACTCTCGGGGGACTGTCTGTGTGGACTTTGCACATTCTCCCCGTATCTGTGTGGGTTTCCTCCAGGTGCTCCAGTTTCTTCCCACAGTCTAAAGATGTGCAGGTTAGGGTGGATTGGCCATGCTTAAATTGGCATGATGTGCAGGATAGGTGGATTAGCCATGGGGAATGCGGGGTTATGGGGATAGGGTAGGGGGATGTCCTTTGGAGAGTCAGTGCAGACTCAATGGGCCAAGTGGCTCTATCTGCACCGTAGGGATTCTATGGTTTTATATTTAGATCTCTGCAGAGAGGACACTAGTTCCTGGGTGTGTCAGAACTTTATTCAAAATGTCAAAAGTGTCTTCTCAATGCATCTAGCTCAGCTTTCCAGCTCTTTATTTACTTTTCCCTGAGTCTGCCCCCAGATTTAGCATCTGGAGCACAGTGAACACCAACAGTAAACGGACTCACATCATCAAACACAAAGCAATTGAACACTACAGGATGAAAGGTGAGGGAGGGGCCAGAATTGGAGGTACATGAAGGGTTGTAAGAATGAAGGAAGTCTTATAGACCAGACCAGACCCCCACAAAATATTTTATGAAGGTAGCCTGGACCCTAACTTCTTCTTATCTTCAAAGCAAACATAAAATGTTTGTTCCAGATGCAATGCGACTGGTCAAACTACTCGATGTTAAGCAGTACACAATTTATTTAAACACTGTATTCAAAATACAACCAAAGAAAGAGAAATTTGGAATAACTTAACTCTATTGGAAAACTTAACAGAATAATAGACACAGTATCTATTACTAATTAATTATTCCAATATAGTAACATCCCCATAAACACCCTTGGCAATGAAACAGGAAAATTCCGACACACATTCTCACATGCAGTTCTCCAATCCAGGAAGAAAAGAACATCGAGGAAAAAATTCAGAGAGAGTAGCAGCCAGGAGACATTCACTGATGTTTCCAACTCTGTTGAGACCCCAATAGCTTCTGATGCTACTGAGAAAACAAAAACCCAGAAATCCGGAACTGAGAGAGCTGGCCACACCCATTCAGACTGTTTTAAAAAAAACCCAAGGCTTCCCAAGCTGTTTACACAAGTGGTATAAGTTAGCCAGTGCGGTACCACCGCCTTACAACCTCTCTTCAAAAAAAAATCCAGGACAAAATAACTTCTCAAAGTGACAGCATCATCACAGAAGTTACAGAGATAGGAAGGGACGTGAGCAGGGATTGGACAGTTAGAATGGTGCAGGTTGCTCCCCCTGTAGATACTGGGAGCTAACCCTTGCTAATTAGGCCCTGCATTGCTGAGTCAGAAGCAATGGTAACCTACTCCTTGCTCCTCCAAGGCCATTTTTACGTATCCAAATCAAGTGGGTGAAGAGATTCGAGGCTAGAAGTAGCCCCGGGGGGGGGGGGGTGCTTGTGGGGGTTGGTGTGGGGGATGAACTTGCTATCTGTTTCGCTAGCTCCTTTTCAGAACCTTCTGTGTGACAATTCTATTGCCCTATCTCACAACACATGTGCAAATATGCAGTGTCATTCAAATTCTTTCTGCCTTCAAACATCACAGAATTAGCACTGTAATTGAATTGCTGCCTCTCTTTTCAGACACTGAAGAAGCTGCTGTGAGCCTCCAGCCTTTTCGGTTATTATTACCCTCACCCTGCATGTCACTTGTCTCTTGCATATTACATACCTCACACGTCTCCCTGACTCTTCTTGTTGTTTTGAGTCTGTTCAGATTTTTGTTAAGACTGAGATGCACTCTCTCTCTCTCTCTCTCTCTACCCCCCACCCAGCACTCCTTAGTCACAGTATAAATGTAAACGCTTTACCCAGTTCCCACGATGGCCAATTGTAAATGTTAGGCCACGTCTATTGACTGGTCTATTGATGGATGTGTATCATGCACCACTACCAAATATGGCGCATGCACATTTAAACAAAGGCTCATCGCCAGTACAGGTTGTTCTGCTATAACGCGTGTTTCACTAACGCGAATTGGCTGTAAGATAATTGATGAATCGTGGACACTGTTTGGATAACGCAAACTTTCTGCTATACAGGTATAGCAATTTTCTACAGCGATTTCCCTATATTGCGATTCTCTATAGCACTAGGTCACACAAGAACATAACTACCGCGTTATAGGAGAACTGCCTGTATGAAAAATGGCGGCAATCAAATAGGCACAATAACTCATTAAGTAAAGGGAGCGAGACCTGAGGGTTGGCAAGGGGTAGGGAGAGGGAGAGGGAGCTCCCTTTTCCCCCCCATTACCATCACCACTCTGCCATCACCACCCTTCCTCCCTTGCCCTCCATTCTCATCGCCCCGACCCCCACCACTAAACTCCATTCCAGTAGTGCACTTCAATCCTGCACATGCACAGTTCCTTGGCGTATAACGTCTTTGGAATTCTACATGATGACGTAAGGCCTGACTACACGGCAACGTGATACGGGCAAAATTGTTGCACATGTGGGGTTCCAGATTTGTGTGCATGAATAGTTGTGGATTTTTGCAGATACACGATTCCAGATTTTTGCACATGTGCGGTTCTGGATTTGTGCACATGCACAGTTGTGGATTTTTGCATATACATGGTTCCAGATTTGTGCACATATGCAATTCCAGTTTGGTACACATGCACAGTTCTGGATTTGTGCACATGCGCAGTTCTGCATTTGTGCACACGCACAGTTCTGGATTTGTGCACAAGTGCAGTTCTGCATTTGTGCACACGCACAGTTCTGGATTTGTGCGCAAGTGCAGTTCTGCATTTGCGCACATGCGCAGTTCTGCATTTGTGCATATGCACAGTTCTGGATTTGTGCGCATGTGCAGTTCTGCATTTGTGCACATACATGGTTGCATATTTATGCGCATGTGCAGTTCTAGATTTGTGAACATACACAGTTGAAATTGGTGCCGGATGTCAGCAGACACTGGCTAAAGTTTAACCATATTGGGTTTATAATAGAGATCTGTCAATAAAGTTTATTTGATGAATAACATAAATATGTTTTATTATAAAACAAGACATATTCATCAATGATTCAAATTGAATTAGCACATAGTTTGAATTTTAAAGTGTAAATACTTCCCCTTCTAAACAACACTTCATTCACACACCTGTTAAAGTAAAAAAAACTTTCTCTGCAGTGATGAATCTTAGAAGAAAAACAACACTTTGGACAATAATTGTTAGTTCTTGAAAGATAGAAGGCTAACATATGAAATATTCAGGATGACTTTTCAATGAGCATCTTGGCACATGCAGACAGGAGTCACTAAGCACAGGCAGCTGGCACTGGGACGTTTGCAGACATAACTCACTCAGGAAATAGCAAGAGGAAGTCTTTCAGGGTTTTTAGAACAGTTGGATTAACAACTTCAGATATCACACTGGACTCTGAAAGGCTTTTCTCAGAAAGGCAGAGGCGGAGCTGTGTAGCTTCTGTCTTTCTCAGCAGGCTGTTGCGCAGCTGAGCATTAGACAATATCCAAAACAAAGACAAATTTGGGACAACCATAAACACAAGCATGTGATTTCCAGTAAGTCCAAGCAATTAACTTAAGCCACATGACTTTCAAGAATTGCCTTTAATAAAACAGTCCTGAGGTGTCCTTTTCATGACCCCTTCAAAGAAAAGGCCTGATATTAGAATTAAAAACCACTATCCCTAACCCTTTAAACAAATCTTCAATCAAATAAATAATGAAGTGTCTTCAGAACAATATAATTGTCACATTGTACAGTTTCACCGAAGTGCAGCCTCTGAAATCATGCTAATGTGCAATTTCGGTTTGGTGCTACGGGGAAAAGGAGGAGGAGAGATAAAACAAAACAGGGATAATAAATAGAAAGATATACGACTAGAGGGAAATGGAGAGAAGCTGGGTGAAGAGTCGTGTGAAGCATTAATATCAGCCTGGATCAAATGGGCTGAATGGCCTACTTCTGTGTAAAGAGTAAGCCAGCTTCAGGTACTGTGAGTAAAATTATTGGAGCTCAGATGTTGGAACTGCTGTTCTCATTGATGGGTTGCCTCTAATTTAAAAAAACAACACACAGCTCCATATATTTGTGTGGATTTGGTGCCACTAGGATGAGTTTGCTGTGGAGATTCTTGTTGGTTAAATGCCAGGCTGCACACTGAAGTACAGGGGAGTAGCACTTTCAGTGTCAGCACCAAGTGTGCCAGGTGAAATTGAGAATGGGTGTCAAGCTGTCAGTTTCAAACAAGTCATCCCTCTCTTGCCCCACTCCTTCCACCATCACTCTTCTGACCCTTCTCACCCTACCTCATCTCTTTCAACCATCCCCCTCACACATCACAGTTCTGAAGAAGGGTCATGAGACCCCGAAACGTTACCTCTGTTTTCTCTCCACAGTTGCTTGCCAGACCTGCTGAGTTACTCCAGCAGTCCCCACATGTGTGTCTTGGATTCCCTCATCTAGCTTTGGGTAAACGGACCTGGAGACTGCTGCGTGCGAACGCATGGAGAGAAGGTGAGGTAACATGAAGCTGAGGGCTTCCTTCTTTTGCCTGTGGCCCTTTCTCCCTCACTCTCACATACGGCGCACATGCAAACACAGCGATACCACAAACAGCAACGTGGAATGCAATCTCTGTTGGAAGCTGCCTGTTGACAGCCTTCTGACAGCTTCTCCTTCCTAGCTCTGACTCAGAAGTCGAGGCTGGCACCTGAGCCTCATGTCATGCTGAGCCCCTGTTGTCCGTCGCATCTCACCTCCCACAGACTCAACGAGTGTATGTGCGGTGAATGTGGCCAAACAGTGAATCCACTTTTGATTTTCCTTTTCAAAAATACACGCAAGGAGCACACAGTGTGCTGCAGCTGATATACTCAGAGTTACCCAGATGCTTCAAATTTATTTTTGTTTTAATGCTGATTTGACAACTTCCCCGTGACTAGAAGCCCTGAACAGACGACACTTCTCCCCCATTATCTCCCCAGTTCCCATCCTAACCCGGTGCCCAAGGGTCTGATATTGGCAAAACAATATGGAATGAGAAAAGGCCTGGTGCCGCTGTTACATTTTGAAGGCACCACCAGATATTTCTCACGTCCTCTGTGGCATTCTAACATTTGGGGTCTTTTAATTTAATCCCAAGTGAGCCTAAGTTTGACCTGAGACATTTCTCTACCTTTTGTGACAGTCGCAGTGTCAGTACATCAGTGACAGTATATGACAGTATGTGACAGTATATCTGCGATGCACTTGCTAAACCTGTGTTCTAGCAGTCTGTATTGAAATCGTAGGTTGTGGGGCCCTTAAACAGCACTCTCTAGTCTGGCACTTGCAATACTTCCAGTCGTTCCAGTTTAAGGCACCCGTCCTCGTCTCAATCCCTCCAGTACGTTTAGAAAGTCAGTATGCATTTACTGACAGGGTTTATTAGTTAGTGTCCTGCTTCAATCCCTCTCCTCCCCATCACTCTCAGAATGTCACAGCCGTCTTTCTTCAAGCACTAACACCTGATGCTTCTCAGGAATGTTGGTATCCAGAGAGAAAGAGAGCACACAGATAGGCCACGTGCTGGACTCCAGTCTTATTGTGTGGAGATGGCGCAGACCTACAGCCTTGGTGGGGGAGGGGGGGGGGGGGAGGTTTGGAAGAGGGTGATGGTGGTGAGAGAGAGAGAGAGAGACGTGACCTCCCGTGTGGTGGCCAATGCGGGAGACCCCAGCACTGCTGCTGCCACTGCCTCATTGATAACCAGGACACCCTGGCTCCGGGCCTGCCACAACCAGGAGCTTTGAAAAAAGCAAACCTAAACCTAATTGTTTGAATGATTTGTTTGATTTGAATGATTTTATAGTGAATGGTACAGTAAATTACAGTGAAATGCTTCAACTGTTGCCACAGTCTGGTGCCATTTTGAATAGTTTAAGAATAAAAAGAGGTAAAAGATATGACTGAAAGAGATTCCATCTTCATTCCACTGCCTCTGCCATGCGTCCTGAGCCCTAAGCCAACTCACCAACGACTCCTGTGCCTTCACCACCTTGCCACCACTTGTGCCAACCCCGAGAACATAGAATTTGCCACTCTTCAGGTGCCATCTCTTCGCCACTGGGTCCACCTCGCCAACACTAGTGCCAATGCCCTGTGCCATGCTGGACCCACACTTGCCCTGCAGCCGGGGGTCCCCAGCTCTGTTGCCGCCACCTCCTTGCCAATAACCAGGAGTCCCTGGCTCTGGGCCTACCACAACCACCAACCAGGAGTCCCAGGCTCTGCTGCCACCTTGCCAATGCCAGGAGTCCCCGCTCTGGGTCTACTGGGACACAGAGTGCCTGGCTCCGCTGCCAAGCCAGGCCAGCGCCACCACCTCACTAAGGGTCCTGCTCCGGCTGCCCTTCTCTGAGATGTCACCTTCTCCGCCACCGCTGACAGGAAGAAGACAAAAACGGCAAGGGAGAAGGAAGGAAGCAGCTGCTCTGGAGCAGACGGGCTCAGGAGCGCAAATGCTGCCTACCTTGAGGCACGACTATCTTAGAAAGAAGATGAATCGATTAAACTAAATTAACACCCCCATTAAAAGAACAGTCTCTCTTTATATATGCTTTAGGTGCTGAAATAAACAATGCTCTTCACCTGTGTATTTTAATATAATTCACGCACATAGGAACATAAGAATAGGAGTAGGCCATTCAGCCCATCGAGTCTGGCTGCCATTAAATACAATCGTGGCTGATTGAACACTTCAATTCCATTAACACTGATTCCATATGACCTCATGGGTGTCTATGCCCACGACACAGGGTAAAGTGGCACTGCCCAGTGTCCGCTAGAAACACTCTGCAATTTGTTAAGTGACATTGGTGCCCACTCCTGTGCTCCTTGCATTTTGAAGGTAAAGCGATAAACAGCAGCATACCATGCAATCTCGGTGAGAAAACGCAGTCAGGTTTGCTAAAAGTAAGAACTAAGCTGTCGCAGAAAGTCAATGCAGCAAGCTTCACCTGAATGCATACCTTTAAATTTCGCATACAGGTATATACTCGGATCATACTGAAGCCTGTTTCCAGCTCCACGACAGTAACTTTTATCACGTCTCCCTCTCTCTCTTCAATCCCCTTCAGCCCCGCTGTCCTCTGCCGTCTCTACGCTACTCCTGGTCTAGTGTCTTGCAGATCCCTAAACTGAATCCCAGGAAGGCACCTCGGGATGTTTTACCATTTAAATAGGGGCTATTTAAATGCAATTTGTTGTTGAGAATGGAAGATAAACTCCTTAACTTGAAAATGCAGCACAAAATGTTTGAAACAAATTTGCAGATTTAGCATCAGTGAACAGTCAGAAAGGGGATCCTTGCATTTGGATGAAGCGGAATAATTTTAAAGTACCTCTGGGCCCCTTAGAGGTTGCTGAAACCATGGCTTACGCTGAATGGCTTACTCTTCCCCTTCATTTGGTCAATGATACAGTGTAATGTACAGAAGATCACCCACATTGGTGTCACCAACATGCCTTTTACAACCAATTGCAGTTACTCTAGCCAAAGGCACAGAAGCAAACGTTAAACATGTGAAAAAGACACTTTGACCCCTCGGACGTTTGAGCTTCCAATACAGTCGCCCATTCTCAGGTCGAAACACATTTTCAAACCATTGCATTCGCAGGGTGGGGGAAGAATTGAGATGGGGGGGACGGCAAGTTATAGAATTAAAGATTTCCAGCATGGAAGAAGTGGCATCAAATTTGAAACATTAACTCGGTTTCTCTCTCTCTTTCTCTATCTCTCTCTCTCTGCCAGACCTGCTGAGTTTCTGCAGCGTTGCCTGTTTCTGATTTCCAGCATCCATAGGGTTTTTGCTGCTGCAATTCTACAGCGCCTTTTGTGAATTCAGGGCATCCCAAACGCATCCAGTGAAGTACTTTCTCGAGTGCAGCTCCTGTCGTAATGTAGGAGATGAGGCAGCCAACTTGCACACAGCAAGATATTGCCACCAGGAACGCGATAATGACCACATTGTCTGTTTTCTGTGATGTTGACTGAAGGGGTAGACACCGCCAGCATCCACCCGTGAGAATTCCTCCCGAGAAGTGCCGTGGGATCTTTCCACAGCCACCCAAGTAGGCAGGCAGACACTCGTTTTTGGGGAGGCAATGGCCTAGTGGTGTTATCGCTGGAGTGTTAGTCCAGAGACCCAGATAATGTTCTGGGGACCTGGCTTTGAATCCTGCCACGGCAAATGGTGGAACGTGAATTCAATAAAATATCTTGAATTAAGAATCTAATGATGACCATGAATCCATTGTCGATTGTCAGAAAAGCCCATCTGGTTCCCTAATGTCCTTGAGGGAAGGAAACTGCCATCCTTACCTGGTCTGGCCTACGTGTGACTCCAGACCCACAGCAATGTGGTTGGCTCTTAACTGCCCTCTGGGCAATTAGGGATGGGCAATAAAATGCTGCCTAGCCAGCGATGTCCTTATATTGTGCATGAATAAAGGAAAAAAAAATCTTACCTGAAAGATGCAGTGCAGCATTCCCTCAGCACTGCATCAGAGTGAGGGCCAAGATTCTGAGTTTAAGGCCCTGGGGTGGACCTTAATCACACAATCGTCTGTCTTAGAGATGACAGTGTGACCCACTGAGGCACCTAGCACATGAGTATGTAGGCCGAATGGCCGCCTTCTGCTCTGTCGTAATTCTGTGATTTTGTATACACGCTCAAGGCTCACAAATGACTGATGACCCTTGAATGCTAAGCACAACTGGAATAATATCCAAATGAGCAAAGGGGGAAAGATGGTGATGTAATGGTACCATCACTGGACTAGGAGTCCCAGGGCCCAGGCTGAATGTTCTAGGGACAGGCAGTGGGTAGAATTTAAATTCAATTCAGAAATGATTTATTGTCACTTGTATTTAAGGGAAAATACA
This sequence comes from Ginglymostoma cirratum, assembly GCA_024137785.1. Classification (NCBI taxonomy): domain Eukaryota; kingdom Metazoa; phylum Chordata; class Chondrichthyes; order Orectolobiformes; family Ginglymostomatidae; genus Ginglymostoma; species Ginglymostoma cirratum. The sequence goes on along the minus strand of JAHRHZ010000089.1, from coordinate 3,497,779 downwards.
GTGAAAAGCTTCAACTGCTGCCACGCTCCGACGCCATTCTGAATAGCTTAAGAATAATTTTAAACTGAAAGAGACTAGATCTTTGTTTTATATCTGCTGCTCCAATTCAAGGCTTCACTCTCGCTTCCATCCTGCCAGACCCACCAACGTCGGAGAGTCTTCAGGCACCGTCCGTCACTGCTGGGTCCAAATCGCTAATGCTGCCGATGCAAATGCCCCTCTGCCATGCCTTGCCGGAACCAATAAAGCCAGAGTCTCCACTCTTCGGGTGCCTTCTCTCACCACTGGGCCCAGAAAGGTAGACTGAGTGACAGTGACCATGACAACCATCAGTGATTGTTGGAAAAACCCATCTGGTTCACTGATGTCCTTTCGGGAAGGAAACTGCCATCCTTATCTGGTCTGGCCTACATGCGACTCCAGACCCACAGCAATGTTGTTGACTTATTATAAAATGGAGAACTGCCGATGCTGAAGATCTAAGTTCTGAAGAAGGGTCACCGGGCTCGAAACGTTGACTCTGCTTTCTCTCCACAGATGCTGCCAGACCTGCTGAGGTTCTCCAGCTATTCCTGTGGTTGACTCTTCACTGCCCTCTGAAATGGGCCTACCAAGCCAGGGCAAGGGCAATTAGCGATGCCATCAACAAATCCCATCACAAAAAGAAGTGGTAGCATGTCTACCTCGGAGATGGGAGACCTGGGTTCAAACCCCACCTACACCGGGGGTGTGTGCAATAGCATCTCTGAATAGACTGATGCAGAAAAATATCTCAAGTCTACAATTATAACTGTGATTATGAATCAGAACAAGACTGTGGCATCAACACCTGATAATCGGAGCACTTTGATATCATTCTCCAATTGTCTGTCTGAACAGTCCTTTTCAGTAGAAAGGGTGCCCTCACTTGGAAGCAGGCTGTAAAAACAGCTCCATGCAAATAATTAGGAATAAAGACTTCCATTTCTATAGAGCGCCTTTCATGACTTCAAGACGCCCCTGAGTGCCCGATAGCTAACATCTGAAATATCATTGCTGCTTTAAAATGGGAGTGAATTTGTGCACAGCAAGCTCCCACAAACAACGGTGTGATAAAAACCCACATTACCTCTTGATAATGTCCCAGAAACCAGGGATAACGGGCCTTGTTTTGTTTTTCTGGAAGACAGCCCTGGAAATGGCAGCACCCATCCTCATTACAACACAGGAATGTCAGCCAAGGTTTTCTGCTCACAGCTCTGAAGTGGGCCTTGAACCCACAACCTTCTGGGGTAGGAAGGTGAAAATGGGAGCCAGGGAAGCCAGCCCAATCACATATCCAGCTTGGTGAGCTAAAGTGAGTCACGTGATCTTGCTCATCCGAAATTATTGTGCCAAGCTACATTCAGGAGAAGGTACAGGAAACCAAACTATATGCAAATAAACTACAATGGTTGGCAAATACCGATTAGAAAGAGAATTAGATTTTATTATCATGTGTACTCAAGTACAGGAGTACAGTGAAGAGTTGCCATTCCTGGCACCATCATGGGCACAAAGGCACCTAAGTTCAAACTCTTAGGTACAAAGTAGGAAAATAAGGAAATATAGTTATAAGTTCAACATTAAAGTCCTTCTTTAAGTGCTTAGCCATGTTGGACTTGCACTCCCCACAAGGACTCAATCTTCCTGCGCTTGACGCTACCGCCGATGCCGACAGACATTGGGCTACCTGCTCTCGCTGCCACTGTAGATGCCAGGGGACCTCTATCACTGCCGCACTGGGCTCGATCTCCCCTGCGCTGGGCTCACTCTCTCCGCAGAAGGTAAACAGATTAAAAGAAAGAAAGAAAAAGTAAAAGTGGACGATCTGCTCCAGGCAGGAGCCCGCATGCTGCGCTGCTACTCTGCCACCATCTCAGAGATCAAAATCAAGAAAAAAATTATTAGAGACTGTAATGAGTTATACAGCAGGGCCTGGCAAAGCTACAAACGCTGGCAATCTGAAACAAACATTGAAAATCCTCAAAATACACAATTGGGCACTCGCAGTGGTAATGTTAGAGTCATTATATCACAAAAGGAGGACATTCAGCCCATCAAGTCTATCCCAGTTCTCTGCAGAGTGAACCAGTCACTGCTTTTGGAACTTTACCATCTCCTTTCAGTTTAAAAAAAACGTGCATTTCTCTAGGGTCTTCCCCATCCTCTGAGCACTTTACAGTGAGGCTTTGAAGTGTAGCCTCTTTTGGATTGCTGGAAAGCACACACAGCCAGAATTGTTCTGGCACAGAAAGATGCCATTCAGCCCATTGTTTGTCCACTTCTGTGATGACAATCTCATTCCCTTTGGAAAGCCTCCATTGAACCTGCCTCCACCACAACTTCCAGCAGGGTGTTCCAGACCCTAACCACTCGCTGTGTGAACTCATATCACTTCTGCTGATTATTTTGAATCTAACAGATTTCTAGCAATTATCTGAAATCAGCATATGTGCGCACGGTAAGATCCCACTGAAAAAAAAAACTGCTCCTAGTTCTTCAAGTATCATGCCGAATTTTTTTGCATTTGTCTGACAGAGGAGACAGGATTAAAGGCTCATGTGAATAGCAGCACTCCCTCAGTACTGCACTGGGATGCGTCACCCTCACAGTCATTGAGTCATATAGTCCCTTTGACCCAACTCATCCATGCTGACCAGGTTTCCCAAACTAAACTAGTCCCACCTGCCTGTGTTTAACACTTATCCCTCTAAATCCTTATGTACCTGTCCAAATGTCTTTTAAATGCTTTGACTGCACCTGTATCCACCACTTCCTCTGGCAGTTCATTCCACGTATGAACCACTCTCTGTGTGAAAAAGTTGCCCCTCAGGTCCCTTTTAAATCTTTCTCCTCCCACCTTAAAAACATGTCCTCTAGTTTTGAACTCCCATACCCTGGGGGAAAAGGCCTTTGCTATTCATCTTTATCTATGCCCCTCATGATTTTATAAACCTCTATAAGGTCACCCTCAACCTCCTACACTCTGGAGAAAAAAGTCTCAGCCTATCTAACCTCTCCTTATAACTCAAACCTTCCAGTCACGGTAACATCCTTGTAAATCATTTTTTGAACCCTTTCCAATTTAATAACATCCTTTCTATAATAAAGGCAACCAGAATTGCACACAGTATTCCAAACCTGGCCTCACTAATGCTCTGTACAGCCACGACACCATGTCCCAACGCCTATACTCAATGGTCTGAAGTAATGAAGGCAGGTACCCGGAACAGAATAATAAACTAAAGGTAAAACCCTGTGGTTGCTAGAAATCTGAAACAAACACAGAGAATGCTAGAGAAATTCAGCGGGTCTGGCAGCATCTGTGGTGAGAGAAACAAGTGAGCGTTTCAAGTCTGCAGAACATGAATTGTGAATGTACACTGTAAAGATAAACTGGAAGGGCAAGTTTAATGAGGCTAGTCATAGTCTGAAAAGCAGTCACATTGAACTTGAAATGTTTACTCTTGTTTCTTTCTCCACAAGGCCTGGTGAGTTTCTCCAACATTTTCGTTTTTAGTTATTCGTTTGTGGGACGTGGGCATCGCTAGGCCCAGCATTTATTGCCCATCTCTAGTTGCCCGTTGAGAAGGTGGGGGTGAGCTACCTTCTTGAACTGCTGCAGTCCATGGGCTGTACATAAACCCACAATGCCCTAAGGGAGGGAATTCCAGGATTTTGACAGTGAAGGAATGGTGATATATTTCCAAGTCAGGATGGTGATTGTCCTGGAGGGGAACTTGCAGGGGGTGCTGTTCCCATGTATCTGCTGCCCTTGTCCTTCGAAATGGAAGTGATCTTGGGTTTGGAAGGTGCTGTCTGAGGATCTTTGGTGAATTTCTGCAGTGCCTCATGAAGATAGTTCCTTTCTCTCTCTTCCTCTTTCCCCAACATGAGTCGATTCAAATTGTTCCCCTACTCCAGGTGACCAAATTAAGCCTGGTCAGGTGGGAAACAGATTTGGCATGGTATGAGGCTCCATCACATCTTGCTTTATGACAGAGTAGAAAGCCTCTATTTTTCTAGCCTTTCTTCTTGAATGGCAGCCTACCAATCTGGCATTACCCTTTGCTGTTGCGTAGTCCTGCAGCATAACCACGGTCTTGTACAAATGCAATTTACTTCCTCGAATTTGTACCATCCACCTTCCCCTATGCAACACAGATACGGCAGATTCACAGAACGGTTGCAGCTTACAGGAGGTCATTCAGCCTCTAGTGTCTATAGCAGCTCTCCAAAGGAGGAACTCAGTCAGTCCCACTCCCCCTTGTAGCCCTGAACAGGATTCCTTTGCAGATTCTTATCTCATTCCCTTACTGAAAGCATTGATTGACCCTGCCTCCATTACACTCTCGACCACTGGCATTCTAGACTCTAACCACTCACTGCATTAAAAAGGATTTTTGCGCATCGCCCTTGTATATTTCACCAATCACCTTATACCAGTTTTCCTACCACTCTGCCCAGACCTTTCTTCATTTTGAACAGATTCCCTCTCAGTCTTCTCTTCTCCAAGGGGAACAGTCCCAGCTTCTCCAACCTACTCAAAGTCTCTCGCCCGTGGGACCATTCTCATGGATCTTTCTTTCACCCTCTCACATGCTTCCTGAAGTGCAGGACCCAGAACTGGGCATAATCATCCACTAAAGGTCAAACCAGTGTTTTCTAAAGGTTCATCATAGAATCCCTACAGTGTCGTAGCAGGCCATTCAGGCCATCAAGTCCACCGTGACCCTCCAAAGAGCATCCCACCACACCCCCACCCCTCAATAACCCTGCATTTCCTATGGCTAACCCACTTAGCTTCCTGGACACCATGGGGCAATTTAGCATGGCCAATCCACCTACCCTGCACATGTTTAGACTGGGGGAGGAAACTGGAGCACCCAGAGGAAACCCATGCAGACATGGGGAGAACATGCAAACTCCACGCAGACAGTCACCTGAGGCTGGAATCGAACCATGAGACAACAGTGCTAACCACTAAGCCGCCATGCTGCCCTTGCACGCTTTTACTCACAATGCCTCGATATATAAAGCCTAAAGTCCTGTACACCTATGAAACATTTTCTCAACCTGCCTTACCACCTTCCACAGTCTGTGTACATTGAACCCCAGGTCACTCTGCTCCTGCATCCTCTTTAGAGTTGTACCCAACCTTATATAATACTTCACTGTGATCTTCCTATCAATATATTTTGCTTCTTTGCATTACATTTTCCACGTGTCTGCCTATTCTACCAGCCTATCTACGTTATTATGATTCCAACTGATGTTAGCACTGGAGATGCCAGATGCAGGGCAGAAATCTGGCTTGACAGATCGTATTTTGTCTTTCTTTAATTCAACAAGGTAGTCTTTCATTGAAATAGAAACACATACTGCTATAGATAACAAGGTGTGGAGCTGGAGGAGCACAGCAGGCCAGGCAGCATCAGAGGAGCAAGAAAGTTGATGTTTCGGGTCGGGACCCTTCTTCAGAAAATTCATTTTCATCAAAATTTTCTGAGTTTTCTGAAGAAGGGTCCCGACCCAAAACATCAACTTTCCTGCTCCTCTGATGCTGCCTGGCCTGCTGTACTCCTCTAGGTCCACACTGTATTATCTCTGACTCAAGCATGTGCAGTTCTTACTATCTCCACGTAATGCTACAGATTTGGCTTGAACAATAAAACGGAAGTTCCGATAGCCTCTTCCTTGAGTATCCATACAACTGACCTTAGTCTTTCTCAGCTTCAAATAACTCCTTCAAGGTTCTAACCACGCACTTCTGGTCTAGGGTTTTCAAACTAAACTCCTGATGGTGAGGTAACCTATTTTCTTAACAATTCTTAACTATCGCCCTTCTTTAGGACAGACTATTTTACACATCTAAGGTTCACCAGGACATGTGCAAACTGAAACCAAAAGCTTTCAAAGCTATAGGTGGTGTTTCCTCATGCAAAAAAAAAAGCTGATTTGTTTAACTGAAAGCCTAGCACTTTTCAATGTTTAGCCTGTTTACTCAATAAGCTTTCCTAATACAAATACATTCCCACTGCTTCTCCAGAAAACCCCTCTCTCATATTTTTTTTTTTAAAAGGAAAATAACAGCTCTGGATATAGTGGCAAGTTAATCATTCAGCCCTCTCTCTCACACAGATCAAAACCCACATGCCACTAGTTCAAAATCCAAGTTATAAATTAAATTATAATAAAATCTACATAAATCACACAGCTTACTTCACAATGTCCTCTTTAAGTCTATCATCATCCTCCTCACTGTTCACAATAGTTGTATCGTCTGGAACTGTTGAAATAACACCCTAGACAAGTAAGTTAGGTCATTAATATAGATCAAGGAAAGTAATGGTCATCATTTCAACTACTCCTTTACAAAAAAAACTTTTATCCCAACTGTTCTCTGTCACACAGTTAACTGCATATCCCCCATTGCCACTGTCCCTTTCATGCCTCACCTTTGCCAGCAAGACCATTATGTGGCACTTTATCAAATGCTTTTCAGAAGCCCATTTAAATCAAATCAGCCGTATTACCCCCATTAACCATTTGTGTTACTTCATTAAAAAAAACTCTATCAGGTTAGTGGAACAGTACTTGTCTTTAACAAATCCATGCAAGCATTCCTTCGTAAATGAGTCAGGTGACTATTAATGTTAATCCCAATTATCACTTCTAAAAGCTTTTTAACCATGTAGGTTAAACTGACTTCTCCTCTTCGTCAACCTTGAGCTCATCCAGTATCTTAAGTATGACAGCAGCTTCCTCATTTGCGGCATGGTGGCTCAGTGGTTAGCAGCATTGCCTCATGGCACCACGGATCCGGGTTTGATTCTGCCCTTGGGCGACTGTGTGGAGTTTGTACATTCTCCCCATGTCTGCATGGGTTTCCTCCCACAGTCCAAAAATATACAGAGATAAAAGGTACTGCAGATGCTGGAGAATCCGAGATAACAAGCATGGGGCTGGATGAACACAGCAGGTCAAGCAGCATCATAGGAGCAGGAAAACTTGACGTTTCGGGCCTAAACCCTTCATCAGAAATGGGGGAGGGGAAGAGGGTTCTGAAATAAATAGGGAGAGAGGGGGAGGCGGATAGAGGAGAGGATAGGTGGAGAGGAGGCAGACAAGTCGAAGAGGCGGGGATGGAGCCAGTAAAGGTGAGTGTAGGTAGGGGGGTAGGGAGGAGATAGGTCAGTACAGGGAGGACGGACAGGTCAAGGGGGCGGGATGATGTTAGTAGATAGGAGATGGGGGTGTGGCTTGAGGTGAGAGGAAAAACAGGTTAGGGAGGTGGAGATGAGCTGGGCTGGTTTTGGGATGCGGTTGGGGGAGGGGAGATTTTGAAGCTTGTGAAATCCACATTGATGCCATTGGGCTGCAGGGTTCCCAGGCTGAATATGATTTGCTGTTCCTGCAGCCTTCGGGTGGCATCACTGTGGCATTGTAGGAGGCCAATTCCGCCGCCTCCGCCTCCACGCTTACTTCTCCAACCGCGAATCTAACCCTCCCTCAACTGACCCCTTCTCCCGCCTCCAACACAAGCCCTCCTCCTGGACACCACCCCAAGGCCTCCTACCCTCCCTCGACCTCTTCATCTCCAACTGCCGTCGAGACATCAATCGCCTCAACCTCTCTACCCCTCTCAAACACTCCAACCTCTCCCCCGCAGAACGTGCAGCCCTCCACTCCCTCCGCTCCAATCCCAACCTCACCATAAAACCCGCGGACAAGGGAGGGGCAGTCGTAGTATGGCGCACTGACCTCTACATTGCTGAGGCCAGGCGCCAACTCTCTGACACCTCCTCCTACCGCCCCCTGGATCATGACCCCACCCCTGAGCACCAAACCATCATCTCCCAAACCATCCACAACCTCATCACCTCAGGTGACCTCCCACCCACCGCCTCCAACCTCATCGTTCCCCAACCCCGCACCGCCCGCTTCTATCTCCTCCCCAAAATCCACAAACCTGAATGCCCTGGTCGACCCATTGTCTCCGCCTGCTCCTGCCCCACCGAACTCATCTCCACCTACCTAGACTCCATTTTCACCCCCTTGGTCCAGGAACTCCCTACCTACGTCCGTGACACCACCCACGCCCTCCACCTCCTCCAGAACTTCCAATTCCCAGGTCCCCAACACCTCATTTTTACTATGGACGTCCAGTCCCTATATACCTGTATTCCCCATGCTGATGGCCTAAAGGCCCTCCGCTTCTTCCTGTCCCGCAGAACGGACCAATCCCCCTCCACCGACACCCTCATCCGCCTAGCCGAACTCGTCCTCACCCTCAACAACTTTTCTTTCAATTCCTCCCACTTCCTACAAACAAAGGGTGTGGCCATGGGTACCCACATGGGTCCAAGCTACGCCTGCCTCTTTGTAGGTTATGTGGAACAATCCCTCTTCCGTACCTACACTGGCCCTAAACCCCACCTCTTCCTCCGTTACATTGATGACTGCATCGGCGCCGCCTCGTGCTCCCACGAGGAGCTCGAACAGTTCATCCAATTCACCAACACTTTCCACCCCAACCTGAAGTTCACCTGGACCATCTCTAACACTTCTCTCTCCTTCCTGGACCTCTCTGTCTCCATCTCGGGCAACCACCTAGAGACAGATGTCCATTTCAAGCCCACTGACTCCCACAGCTACCTGGAATACACCTCCTCCCACCCACCCTCCTGCAAAAATGCCATCCCCTATTCCCAATTCCTTCGCCTCCGCCGCATCTGTTCCCAGGATGAGACTTTCCAATCCCGCACATCTCAAATGTCCTCATTCTTCAAGGACCGCAACTTCCCCCCTACAGTGGTCGAGAACGCCCTCGACCGTGTCTCCCGCATTTCCCGGAACACATCCCTCACGCCCCGTCCCCGCAACAATAATCAAAAAAGAATCCCCCTCGTCCTCACATACCACCCCACCAACCTCCGGATCCAACGCATCATCCTCCGACACTTCCGCCATCTACAGTCAGACCCCACCACCAAAGACATCTTTCCCTCCCCACCCTTATCTGCCTTCCGGAGGGACCACTCCCTCCGCGACTCCCTTGTCCGCTCCACACTCCCCTCCAGCCCCACCACACCCGGCACTTTTCCTTGTAACCGCAGGAAGTGCTACACCTGCCCCCACACCTCCTCCCTCACCCCAATCCCAGGCCCCAAGAAGACTTTCCACATCAGGCAGAGGTTCACCTGCACATCTGCCAATGTGGTATACTGCATCCGCTGTACCCGTTGTGGCTTCCTCTACATCGGGGAAACCAAGCGGAGGCTTGGGGACCGCTTTGCAGAACACCTGCGCTCAGTTCGCAACAAACAACTGCACCTCCCAGTCGCGAACCATTTCAACTCCCCCTCCCATTCCTCAGATGACATGTCCATCCTTGGCCTCCTGCAATGCCACATTGATGCCAT
>JAHRHZ010000089.1:3466832-3482437 GCA_024137785.1 Ginglymostoma cirratum | reverse complement strand
AGTTCGCAACAAACAACTGCACCTCCCAGTCGCGAACCATTTCCCCCAACCGCATCCCAAAACCAGCCCAGCTCATCTCCACCTCCCTAACCTGTTTTCCCTCTCACCTCAAGCCACACCCCCATCTCCTATCTACTAACATCATCCCGCCCCCTTGACCTGTCCGTCCTCCCTGGACTGACCTATCTCCTCCCTACCCCCCTACCTACACTCACCTTTACTGGCTCCATCCCTGCCTCTTCGACTTGTCTGCCTCCTCTCCACCTATCCTCTCCTCTATCCATCCTCTATCCGCCTCCCCCTCTCTCCCTATTTATTTCAGAACCCTCTTCCCCTCCCCCATTTCTGATGAAGGGTTTAGGCCCGAAACGTCAAGTTTTCCTGCTCCTATGATGCTGCTTGACCTGCTGTGTTCATCCAGCCCCATGCTTGTTATCCCAAAAATATACAGGTTAGGTGGATTGGCCATGCTAAAATGCCCATAGTGTGCAGGCTAGGTGGGTTAGCCATGGGGGATGCCAGGTTACAGGGATAGGATGGATCTCAGTGGGATGCTCTTTGGTGGGTTGGTATGGACTTGATGGGCCAAATGTAAGGATGCTAAGATTGTTAAAAGTAGATGCAGTGTACTCATTTGATACCTTGGTCGTGCATTTGGTCCCTAATTGATCTATCCCTTTTCATGCAATTTTGTTACTTATATATCCCAAAAAAGCTTTTGCATTCCCTTTTGAGTTGACTGCCAGTCTCCACTTATTTTCTATTTGTGTCCCTTCGTCACTTACCCTTTGAACTTTCTTTGTAACAATAAACAAACTTTCTCAATGATCAGGCAACAGTGTAATAATATGTAACGCACTGGAAAAGCCTTGGTTAGCCCAATGTCTACATGGTACAAACGTGACACCGAATAAAACCATGGGGATTTGATTCTCCCACCAACTGACGCTTGTTCTTGGGGGCCTTCTCCGTCATCTTTCAGTCTCCCCCCTGAGGGTGGCGCTGCTTCTGGAGTTCAAGACTACGCCCGAAGTGTGACAGAGATAAAAGGTACTGCAGATGCTGGAGAATCCGAGACAACAAGCGTGGGGCTGGATGAACGCAGCAGGTCAAGCCCGAAGTGTGACGCCGTTTCTGGAGTTTCGACTCTGTCCTGAGGATGGCCCTGTTTGTGGAGTTTAGTCTCCGCCCTGAGAGTGGCGCCGTTTCTGGAGTTCAGCATCCGCCAGAGGGCGGCGCTGTTTCGGGCGATCAATTAGCGCATGCGGGGCTGGGCCGCGTACCGGAAGCAGTGTTATCGCTTTCCGGTGCGAAAGTGTTCCTTCTCGAAGATGGCGGCGCGAGGCTTCCAGACAATGAGCCCGGGCGCGGCGGCTGCTATGGCAGCGGGTCCGGGGCCTGGCCAAGCACAAGGGACGGGGCAGGCCCCGGGCAGGATAGCAGGAGCTCAGCAACAAAACATGTTCCGTTCAGCCATGCCAGGCCAGGGATACCCGGTAAGTGAGGGGCCGGGATATGGAACTATGTGCGATGAAGGGGGTACGGAGAGGGGGGAAAGGCGAGGCCCCTTGTCCTGACCAAGGCAGGTCCCATTCCTTAAATCGAACCTGCCACAAGCTTCCTTTCTTGCCTCCTGAACGACCAGGTTGGTCTTTCTACATCTGACCTGACCCTAGCTTCCTTTGTTTCCTTCAGTTGGATAATTGACTGCATCCCCTAAGGCTGCTTCACATTCTTGCCATGCTCTTTAGGCCAGAACAGACTGGTTTGTAATGTCTTATGATTATTTTCCTACAGTTATGTAAGTTGAAAAGATTTTATTGTTGAGTCATGTTCAGATTTGACTTTTAGTCTTGAATTTGGAAGCCAGTCGTGGTTAAACCTGAAGGATGCTGCTGATGTAGGAAACTTGAATTTAAAAAGAGAAAAATGCTTGATATTCTCAGGATGCCCATGGCTTTGACAGAATCACAGGGGTTTTGTTCAAAGGTGGCTGATGCACTGGCCTGCTGAGCAGTTTAAAACATTTTCTGTCCTGTGTTGAAATACAGGCAGATGGTGATGAAAGCTGTTGGCTGTGAGAATCAGGTGTAAATTGGGCATAGCAGATAGTGTTTCTCTCAGGCAGAGACTGAGAATCCTAATTCACCACAAATTGGCCAGCAAATGTTAATAGAAAAGCAAAACTTGTATTTATATAATGCCTTTCACAACCGCCAAATATCTGAAAGTGCTTTTGATGAATACTCTCAATAATAACACAGGAAATGTGGCAATCAATTTGTGTACAGCCATCTCCCACAAACAACATTGTGGTAAACAGTTTGTTTCAGTGATGTTGATTGAGGAATAAGTATTGTTCAAGACTCCAGGGAGATTGCTACTGTACTTGTAATCACAGAATGATTACAGCATGGAGGGGTCATTCAACTGTGTTGGCCTGTTGAAGGAGCAGTTTGCTTCTTGCCACTCTGCCTTATCCTGCAAATGCTTCTGTTTCAGACAATAATCCAAGTCCTCTTTGAAAGTCTCATTTGATCCTGCCTTCACCACACTTGCAAGCAGTGCATTCCAGATTCTAACCACCTCATGTCTTAAATTGGTGTCCTCGGGTTCTTGATCCTTCAACTAATGGGAACAGTTTCTTTCTCTGTACTTTGTTCAGACCCTTCATGGCTTTGAACACTTTGATCAAGTCTCCCCGCAACCGTTCCCAAGGCGAATAGTCCCAATTTCTCTAATCTGGCACTAGATCCACTTGACACACCACCTTCCCAAAATCTAGGCCCAGCTAGATCTTTCTCATTGGACTCAACATACTATTGTAGAAAAATTCTCCAGAGCACACTCTATGTAGTCTTGTTTGTCTCTGCCCTTTACGCTACTGTTATCTTAGTTTTTATTTGGATTATTAAAGTTTCCCCCCCCCCCATTATAACTCCTCTGTAATTCTTATGTTCTGTTATTTCCTTGCAAATTTGTTCCTCTACATCTTTCCCACTAGTTTGTGGCCGATAGACTACACCGAGCAATATAATTAGACCTTGTTCCCTAATTCTAAAATGGACTCTGTACTTGACACCTCTGGGGGGGCATACTCTCTCCAGCACTGCAATATCCTCCTCAATCAGTACTGCTACCCCTCCTGTTTTCCTTTTCATATCTTTCCTGAACACCTTTTATTCAAGCACTCTGAGCATCAAGTCCTTCTGTAAGTTTAGTCTTCCCATATGTCAGTTTGTACTTGATGCTCACCAGTCTGCACATTCCCAAATGTCCACAATAATCCTAATTTAGACTTTATTCCTTCCCTCTTACTCCTATTCTGACCCTGCCTAGTATGTTACTATTTGCTATTCGAATGTTGTCTGTTTCCACCTGTGCTTTCTACACCCCTGCCAGATTAGTTTAAATTTTCTCTAATAGCATGAGCAGCTCATCTTGCAAGAAAGTTGTTCCTAGCTCTGTTTAGTCTGGACTGTCCAGACTCGATCTATTTTATCCGCTTCGGGGATTCGCTGGCTAGGCTGGCATTTATTGCCTGTTCCTGATACCCTTGACACCGTGGTGGTGAGCTGCCTTCTTGAACCACTGCAGTCCATGTGTATAGGGACACCTGCAATGCTGTTAGGGAGGGAGTTCCAGGGTTTTAACCCAGTGATACTGAAGGAACGACAATATATTTCCCAGTCAGGAGGGCGAGTAATATGGAGGGAACTTGCACGAGTTGGTGTTCCCATGTATTTGCTACCCTTGTCCTTCTAGATGGTACTAGTTGTGCATTTGGAAGGTGCTGTTTAAGCAGCCTTGGTGAATTTCTTGTGGATGGTATGCACTGCTACTACTGAGCATCATGTTAGCTATACCTGTAACCCTTTATGCAATTGATAGTGAGATATCTATCAATTTCTGCCTTAAACATACTGAAAGACTGAGCGTCCACAGCCCTCTGGGGGTGGGGGAGAGAGTTCTAAAGGTTCACAGCCCTCTGAGTAAAAGAAATTCTCATCTTGGTATGAAATGGTCTTCCCCTTATTTTTAAATGGTGCCCCTCCCCCCACTCCAACTTCTAGACTTCCCAGCAAACGGATGCACTTTGCTTGCATCTCCTCTTTATCCCTGAAATATTTTGTAGGTTTCTCATTCTTTGAAATTCTAGAGGAACAGGCCCAGTTTGCACAACCTCTCTTCACTCGGACAGCCTGGTGAACCTTTGTTGCACTCTCTCTGATAATAATACACTTCCTGGGATAAGGGAGACCAAAACTGTGCACAGTTCTCCAGGCAAGGTCTAACCGAGCAGCTATATAAGTGAAACAAGACTTCACTACTCTTATTTTTCTAATCACCCTGTTCAGTGATGTTATTACGCACCTCTGGAGCAGGTGGGACTTGAAAGTGGGCCTTCCAGCCCAAGGGTAGGGATGCTACCACTGCCCCACAAGAGAGCCCTTTGGTTCCTAGTCCAAATCATTGATGTTTGTTGTGAACGACTGGGACTTTAAGTACAAATCCTTCCAGTAATCCACTAGTCATAGTCTGCCAGTGGGAGAATGACCCATTTATTCCGACTGTGCGTTTACTTTCTGTTAAGCTAATTATTAATCCATGCTCGTTCATTACCTCCATATCATATGCTCTAATTTTGATAAAACCCCCCACAGGAAGTTGGTTATCAAAAAGCTTCAGAAAATCCAAATATACTACATCAGTTGATTTCCCCTTTTATCAGTTATGTTCTTAATATTGTCAAAAAAAACCCCAAGTTTGTCAATCGCAATTTTCCATTTGCAAATCCGGTGCTGACTATGCCCAATTGTTGTTATTATCCGATTTAGATTACCATTTATGCGTTTAGATTACAAAACCCAGAGTTTAGGGCCTAGATACCAGAAAGGCATGGCCAATAATCAAGGATGTGCAAAAGGACAGAATCGGGGAAGTGGGGGATCTGAGCTAGGGAAGAGAAAGGCCACAGAGGGGTTTGAAAACAAGGGTGAGCTTTTTAAAATGGCGGTGTTGCTGAAATGGATGGTTAGTGTAGGACAGTGAGCAGAGGGGTACTGGCTGAATGGAGCTTTGCACAAGCTTTGGATGAGCTCAACGTCATAGGGATTGGGAAATGGGTGGCTGCTGAAGGGTGTCAAGGGTCTAGAGGTTACAAAGGCACGACTGAGGGGTGCAGTAGCAGACAGGCGAGGACAGGTGCTTGTCTGGGTGATGTACTGAGATTGAAGTAGGCAAGGTTGTGAATCGATTTGCGTCAGCCTTGGTCAGTGATGAGTTAAAATATCCCAATGTTGGAATAAAGCATGTTTATTGACCGTACATTTGTCAGCTTTATGGGAAACTCTGGTGTGTTCCTCTGTGGGCAGTGTGCAGTGGAGGATCAAAGCCGGATCAGTTGATATTCTTTTATGTGTACGTGTGCTGGGCTCCGTTGTTTTAGCTGGATGACTATTTGGGCAGCAACTGGATTGAGTTCTGTGGGAAATGTGTTTAATTGAATGATTGACTCCACCGAGGAATTCAAAAGTTCCAGTCTGTCTGAGGTGAGTGGAAGGTGCAATGATCAAGGTTGAATGGTGTCCCAGTGATTTACTGAAATTTCGGTCAAAGTTTGGGCATCAAAAGAGTTTTGTAAGTATTATCTCCATGTTTCTTTCTTCAGGAGAGTAGAGGAATTGAGATGGGTTCACCCATTCTTTGCAAAAGGCGTAAGTATGAAATTTATCCCTCATCTGGCCTGTTTTCATGAGTTACTGATGACTTTTGTATATCTTATCTGTTTCATTTTTTCAAAGAACTACCTTTCTATGAAGTGTTTCTCACTTTCCATCTGTCATCCTTGCTAACTGGGTTGAGCGGTTGCAAAAATTGACTATTTATGGAATCAAAGAAGAAAAGGCTTGCAATACTGTAGTGCCCTTTGCAACATCCTAAAAGTGCTTGATAGCCAGTGAAGTACTCTTTGAAGTCTGATCACTGCTGTAATGTAGGAAACTTGGCAGTCACCTTGCATGCAGAGAGATCTCATGGGCAGCCATGTGCTACTAAGCAGATCATCTGTTTTAATGGCGTTGATTGACATCAGCCTGGGTTGCTTCATCGACCAGAGCACTTGAGGGGCCGAGTAGCCTGCTACTCATATTTTGTATGACTTTTTGTTGATGTACGAGAAATCCATATTGCCCAGTGCATCGAGGAGATGCCCCTCCACATCCAAAATAGGATCATGGGATCTTCTTTGTCCAAGAGTAGACCAAACATTGGTTTAACATCTCATCTGTAAGGCAGCAGATCCAACACTGCCTAGGTACTGTGTGGAGCGTCAACCTGGATTTCTGGCTGGGAGTCCTGGAGTGGGATTTGAATGGCTGTGAATGGCAGGTCCACTGACCTAGGTGAGGTGAAAATGGGGCCTAACTGTTGTCCAGTGAGCCCTTCTGGAAAGCTGGTGTGGAGTAATACCTACCAAAAGCAGATTGTCTGTGGCTGTGATTCTGTCTTGGAGGTATTGCCTGCTGGCAATTACTGGGCTCACATGCAGACAATAGCAGATGTCTGGTGCACGTTCGGAAGAATAGTGCCTTCCAGAAGAGTAGAACCAGGAAGCAGAGAGTGTATTTGTTGGTGCCTAAAACCAATTAGTCTTTCATTGTTTTCTTAAATGGGCAATTCTGATAGGACAACACAACATGGAACACTGAGTTTGTGGAATGTATGATTACGTTGCCTTCAGTTATGCAGCCCTTCTCGAGAGCAGCTTTTCCACTATGGTTAACACCATGTTGAATTCTGTTTGATGGTGAAGTTTTATTTGTTATCCCATCAACTGTGCGGATATTAACTTCATGCCTGCGCTGGTCTGCTCATGTCAGAAGCATGATATCCAAATCATGAAAGTCGAGTTTTTCCACTGGATTGTACTTGGTTTGTGATTGATATTTCCGTCATTCCATTGTATATTGCTGTCTGTGAGTGTGCAATCAATCAGCCCTTATCATTCACCTGGGATTCATTTAAAAATTGTGAAGCTTGGTCATTCATACCACTGACATGAAAGTGACACTGCAGACAGGAAAACATTTGTTCATATTGATTTTTTTAAAAAATGCATTTGCTCGTGCTTGATTATAGTTTGCTGAAATAGCAGTTCTGTAAATCACTTGCAATGCTGGCAGAACCAGGTTCATCTCAAATGTATTCTTCTCCCTTGATAAAGGTTAAGCTGGGATTTTGCTACCTGACAACATCTGATGATTTCTAGCTAATCTACTCCCATCAACATATTTATGCGTCATTTTCAAGTCTTCATTTTCTTCTTCAGTGGCCAAACGTGTTTCTTTGAGACAGTATTGAATTTTAGCTACCTGTGTACAGATGATGGCTTCGGTGCAGACCTAAAAAAGAGTGTTGCATCATCAATTCCTCTTGTCTCGAAAGAGATTTCAAGCCAAAACCCCTGTATTTTTGATCAAGTGGGCTTGTAGCAGTTCTCTGGCACAATTCAAGTTAGTTCACTGGGTCAGAACATTCTGGGTTCAAGAACCACTCTGGGACTTGCACAAAAGTTAAGGCTGATGCTTCAATGCAGTACTGAATGGGTGCTGCAGGTCGAGATGTTAACTTGACATTCCTATCTTCCCCCTCAGGTGGATATAAAAGATTTCCTGCATTATTTTGAAGAACAGTTACATTGTCCCCAGTGCCTTGGCCCATATTTATGCCTCACTTATTATCACAAAAACAGATTATCCGGTTGTTGTCACACTTGTGTTTGTCGGAGCTTATTGTTTGTCGGTTCACAAATTGGCTGTTGCATTTCAGTACAATAGTGACTAGGCCTCAAAACTATACTATTTGAAATGTCTATTGATCATGGAGGTTGCTATTGCATTGCATTTCCACCTTCTATCTGAGCTCTGACCAAAATTCCTCACTACACTAATGCCACCAAAGAAAGTTTTTTAACCCCTTTTCTGTCATACTGGTTGTGTGATCATATAATAGTGCCTGCACTAATGTTATCCCTTACACTGATTTCTAGAAGTTTTTCTTCCACTAACATGAAACCATAACATTTACCATTCAGTCCTTTGATTGCATTCAAACAATTTTGGAATTTTATGCTTAACACTCCTGACGTTAGTGACGTTAAGTCTCCTGAAGTGACTGTCCTGAATTCTGAAGAGCTTTCTGCAAGTATATGGCTCTTATAAGCCAAGCAGGCATCACCACCTGAATGATATGGCTTGGATCTGAGACATTTGGAGAAGTCCAGATTACCTTGCACAGTAAGGTGTTGTCTGGAGCATGCTGTACGGAACAAGACTGTTTGGCTAATTGTACCTTTGCAAACTGTGCTGTACTGGACCAAACTAAAGCTGTTCCCACTGTTTTGCTTTCCTTCCCCTAGTCCTTTATCCCCACTACAAAAGGTGCTGTTGTCTCTACCTCAGCAATGCACTGCAGTGAGGCTCACTTTTTGTGACAGTTTGAAATTGATGGCTCCTCATTGCTGACCCCTTAATCAGAGGAAATGACCTTTCTGTTACCCAGTCAGGCCCTTTGTGACTTCAAAACCTCGAAACTTTGTCATGGCCTTCTCTGCTGCAGTGTAGCCTCTTGTGTCTCTGAAATCTCTGCCTAACGATAGTTTTACCAAGGATACAGGGTCTTGCTAATAATCCCTGTTGATTGATTGATTGCATTTTCAAATGTTAGGATGTCAGCTTCTTCACCATTTTCACATTTGGTAAACTGATGATTTCCAGATCCGTTGGAAGCTGAAATCGCTACCTTTTTTGGCCGCCTGGCCCTAGAATGTGGGTGAGTATCTGGATCAACAATTACCTCAGTTGTGGTCGTTGGTGTACTCAGAATGACACAGACCTCTCAGCATACCATTCATCAATTCAATTAAAAAGAAGTAGTAATCTCAGGCCAGGTGTGTTAACACTATGTGCTAATACTAATCATTGCAGACAAATCAAACCCAGTTAGAAAAGAAACAACATAAAAGTAATAAAGTTGTTGAGATAAAGAATACGCAGACACCAAAGTTGCAAAGGCCTGGCCCATCAGTCTGAAAGGTTATTGCATTCGGAAACAAGCCTTTGGAAAAGAATAAAGTGAAGAGAGGAAACACTGAATGTTAGCAAACCAGCTGCCTTGTGCCAGTTAGTAACAATGTTGGCTTGAGCCATATCATTCATAAGCCTGCTTGGTTTATATGAGCCATATACTTGCAGAAAGCTCTTCAGAATTCAGGACAGTCACTTCAGGAGACTTAACGTCACTAACATCAGGAGTGTTAAGCATAAAGTTCCAAAATTGTTTGAACTCAATCCAAGGACTGAGTGGTAAATGTTATGGTTTCATGTTAGTGGAAGAAAAACTTCTAGAAATCGTAAGGGATAACATTAGTGGCAATTTTGGAGAAGTGTAGGCTAACCCGAGACAGTCAAAATTAATCTGTAAAACATTGATTTTGACTTCCAGTTGAATGCTGCAAGGAGGTGAATCATAAGATATAGGCGCAGAAGTGGAAGACTAGAGGGTGGCTAATGTGGTGCTATTATTTAAGAAAGGTGGTAAGGAAAACCCAGGGAATTACAGACAAGTAAGCCTGCTGTCACTGTTAGGTTATTGGAGGAGATTCTGAGGGACATGATTTACGTGCATTTGAAAAGGCAAGGACTGATCATGGATAGTCAACATGGCTTTGTGTGTGGGAAATCGTGTCTCACTAACTTGATTGAGTTTTTTTGAAGAGGTGACCAAGAAGATTGATAAAAACAGAGTGGTAGATCTCGAAGTGGATTTCAGCAAAGTGTCCAACAGGGTTCCACATGGTAGAGTGGTTAGCAAGGTTAGGTCACATGGAATCTAGGGGGAGCTAGCCAAATGGATACATAATTGGCTTGAAGGTAGGACACGGAGGGTGGTGGTAGAGGGTTGCTTTTCAGACTGGAGGCCTATGACCAATGGTGTGCCACAGGGAATGGTGCTGGGTCCACTGCTTTTTGTCATTTATACAAATGATTTGGGTGTGAATACAGCAGGTATGGTTAGTAAGTTTGCAGGTGACACCAAAATTGGTGGTGTAGTGGAGAGCGAAGATGATTATCTCAGAACAACGGGGTCTTGATCAGATGGGCTGAAGAGTGGCAAATGCAGTTTAATTTAGATAAATGTGAAATGTTGCATTTTGGTAAGACTAACCAGGGCAGGACTTGTATAGTTAATGATAGGTCTCTGGGGAGCATTGTCAATCAAAGAGACCTAGGGGTGCAGTTGCATTGTTTGTTGAAATTGGAGTTGCAGATAGACAAACTGGTGAAGAAGGTATTTGACACACTTGCCTTCATTGGTCAGTGCATTGAGTATAGGAGTTGGGATGTCATGTTGCAGCTGTAGAGGATATTGGTTAGGCCACTTCTGGAATACTGTGTTCAGTTCTGGTTTCCCTGCTATAGGGAAGAAGTTGTTAAACTTGAAAGGGTTCAGAAATGATTCATGAGGTTGTTGCTGGGATTGGAGGATTTGAGCTATTGGGAGAGGCTGAATAGGCTGGGGCTGTTTTCCCTGGATTGTTGGAGTCTGGGGGGGTGACCTTCTCGAGGTTTATAAAATCATGAGGTGTGTGGATAGGGTGAATAACCAAGGTCTTTCCTCCAGGGTAAAGGAGTCCAAAACTAGAGGGCATAGGTTTAAGGTGAGAGGAGAAAGATTTAAAAGGGATCTGAGGAGCAATGCTTTCAAGCAGAGGGCGGTGCAAGTATGGAATGAGCTGCCAGAGGAATTGCTAGAGGAGGGTAAAACTTCAATATTTAAAAGGCATCTGGGTATATGAACAGGAAGGGTTTAGAGGCATATGGGCCAAATGCTGGCAAATGGGACTAGATCAGTTTAGGCTGTTTGGTTGGCGCAGACGAGTTGGACTGAAGGGTCTGTTTCCATGCTGTATAACTCTGTGAGTCCAAGTAGACCATTTGGCCCATTGAGTCTGCTCCACCCTTCAATGAGATGATAGCCGATCTGACGTCCTCGACTCCACTTTCCTGCCTTTTTCCCATAACCCTTGATTCCCTTACTGACTAAAAATCTCTCTGTCTCTGTTGAATACACTTGATGACCCACCCAGCCTCTGCAACTCTGCAGTAAAGAATTCACTAATTCACGATGCTCTGAGAGAAGAAATTCCTTCTCATCCCTGTCTTAATTGTGCGGCACCATATTCTGAGATTATGCCCTGTAGTCCTCAAATCTCCCACAAGGGGAAGCAACCTTTCCACATCTACATTGTCAAGTCCTTTAAGAATCTTAGATACCAAGGTGTAGAGCTGGATGAACACAACAGGCCGAGGAGCAGGAAGGCTGACGTTTCGGGCCTAGACCCTTCTTCGAACTCCTTTAAGAATCTTGTATGTTTCACTAAGGCTTCCTCTCACTCACTATATTCCAGTGAGTACAGGCCCAACTGACTAAACCTCTCCTCATGAGACAGTCTGTCCCTATCTGGTATTAGTTGAGTGAACCTTCTCTGGACAGCCTCCAATGCTGGTATATCTTCCCTTCAATAAAGGACCCAAAACTGTTCACAATACCCTTAAGTGTGGTCTAACTAGTGTCTTGTATAGTTTTAACATGATTTTCCTATTTTTATACTCCGTTCCCTTTGAAATAAAGACTAAGAAATGTAGATTACGGTATTTTTGGTCATGTAAAGTGTGTTTGGCTACATGCTTAATACCTGAAGGTAAAGGCAAGGTTGCCAAAATGAATGGCTGAATAGCTAATGGCTAGGCAGGACAAGTATATAAACGTTTCTGAGATTGCCACCCTGTGTTAATCATGTGCCCCAGGAATCTCTGTTGCCTCATTGTATGAGGAAGAATGCTGGAGGACTGAGATAAAAGGAGTGGGCAGAGAAATGGCAAGTGCAGTTCACTGTTAACAATTGTCATTGTACAATGTTGAGGGAAAATTCAGAGCAAAAATATGCCTGAGCTGGTGAAATTCTCAGGGCATTGAAGGATTGAAGAAGTCAAGAGATGTGACTACAAAGAAGCAGGCTTGCAGACGTCACTGGTCAAGCTCTGGGGACAGGGGTTTGATCCCTCTGCAGCGAATGGTGAAATGTGACTCAATTTTATAATTAAAAGCTAGCTTAGTGGGGACCATGTAACCATTGTTGATTTTGCTTAAAACCCCATCTGGTTCTCTAATGTCCTTCAAAGAAGGAAATTTGTCATCCTTGTCTACTGAGGTCTACATGTGACTCCAGATCCAGAACAATGTAGTTGACTCTTAACTACCATCTGAAATGGTCTGGGGAGAATCAGATCAAGTGGCAATGAATGCTGGCCCAGCTAGCGATACAGACATCCCATGAAAGAATGATATTTTTAAAAATTGTGTGGTTATACATTAAAAATGTCGGGGAATGGGGTGTGGTTGAAAGTAGGTAAATAAGATTTGAGTTGATTGCTCTGGTATGGACTTGATGTGTTGAAGAGCATCTTGTGATGCTGATGCTACATGGCGAAGAAGATCTTGATTCTGAAAGAAAAGTGGTGACTGCAGCTACTGAAAGTCTGAAACCAAGCTGAGAAGTTGAAATCAGTAGATCAGGCAACATGAAACGGCAATGGACAGCAACCAGTGAGTATTTTAGAAACTTTCCTCAGGTTGGCACAGCACTACAGCGTGTAAAGTGAAAGCACATCACCAACTGAAGTGCTTTTGGACTGCCCCAAGAGTGTGATGGGCGCTGTGAGTGCAAGTTCTTTTCATTTAGTCTTGATTCAGAATTAGTGACCTGAGCCAATTTTTCAGCTATCATCCTGATCACACCTTTGACGAAAGAAGCCAATTTCAGTTGACTGGTGCTTCTGATTTCAACCTGCTGTACGTTAAAATCAGTTGTGTCTACTTCATTTCTCTGTGACTTAAAAGCTCTGATTTATTGGCACAGTATTTTCCATATATATAAGGGCATTGCAGATAGTCCTTCCATGGCTCCTGGTTTCACTCCCTCGCTCAGTTGACCGTGTGTATGCTGAAGTAGCTCTAGGCACTGTTTCTGGCCATTAGATCATATCTGATGCCTGGGAGTAGTCTGTGATTTCCAAAGCATGTTTTGGAGGCCTTTATCTGCTACCATCTTGGAAAAAAGTGGCTAATTATTCTTTCATTGACAGCATTTACTGGCACAATCTCAGTGCCTTTAGAAACAGCAAGAATGGCCGCCATTGCAGATGGTTTGAGGCAATACTGTAAAGTGAAATATTTGCCGCTCTGGGCTTGGACCCAGAAGTGTCATTTGAATGCACTTTTAGTTTCCAGCTTAGAATGAGATGGAAAGTTTGAGCTGAATGGAGAGGATGTTTCCTCGAGTGAGAGAATTTAGAATTTATGAAACACTGTTCCAAAATAAGGGGTGCCCCATTTAAAACAGATATGTCAACAATCTTTTTTTCTCTGAGAGTCATGAATCTTTAGAACTCTCTCCCTCAAAAGGTGGTGGAAGCAGAGTCCTTGAATGTTTTGTAAGGCAGAGGTAGATAGATTCTTGATAAGCAAGTGGGTGAAAGGTTTTTGGTTGGGGGGAATGTGGAGTATTCAGATTAGCCAGAATCATCCTGAATGGTGGAGCAGGCTCCTGCAATGAGTCTGTGTTCTTGGCCTTCATTTTACTTTAGTGCGAGTTGCAGTTTGTTTAAATCGGAGGCCTTTTACGATTGCTGGGTTCAACGCTTATGTTGACAAGACTAAATCCAAGCAATCTACTACTTGAATGCTCTTACCTCTGCAATGCTGAGAAACAATTGGTTTTTGTTCTTGACATTTGGGCTGTAACAGTGGATCATACTGTGTTAATTAGAGGTAAATGTGCTGTAGGTTGTACTGTTAAATTCTGAATGAAACAACTAATTTGGTATGCTTGGATCAGACACTTTTAATAATGTCAAGTAGAGAATGATGTCCCTTAAGCTGTGACTGGCTTGACTTGGTGCCAATGTAAATGGAGCAAAAGGGGCTCATTTGACACACTTTATTTTCCAATGACACTCCTGTGTTGCTGCACACTTTCTGCTTTGTGGGATGATTGTTGATGTCTTAGCCTCCTTTTAGCCCTCCATAAAACACACCTCGATTGAGCAGCCTTTTAGTCATCCCGCCTAATCATTCTTTTAGAAACAAAGAACTTGCATTAATACTGTGGTTTTCATGAGCTCAGGATGAATCTAGTGCTGGTTTACTGATTATGGCCAGGACGTGGGGGAGAATTTCTGTGCTCCCTGAATATTTTTCTGACCTAAGACGGAAGATGGGGCTTTGGTTCAACTCTCCTTCCCAAGGAAGACACTTCTGACAGTAGTCTCTCCCTGGGACTGCACTGAAGCATCAGCCTAGATTCTGTGCTCAAGTCTCTGGTATGGAACTTGAATCCGCAATCTTCTGTCTCAGAGGGGCGAGAGTACTGA
This sequence comes from Ginglymostoma cirratum, assembly GCA_024137785.1. NCBI lineage: Eukaryota > Metazoa > Chordata > Chondrichthyes > Orectolobiformes > Ginglymostomatidae > Ginglymostoma > Ginglymostoma cirratum. The sequence goes on along the minus strand of JAHRHZ010000089.1, from coordinate 3,467,942 downwards.
GCCATGGCTGACACCAGGCAACCTTGTTTATGTATGAAAATGACCCAAAAGAGCAAAGACTGACACTTTTGGCATGTTGTTGGTTTGAGAAGCATCTGTGTTTTTTCTTAGTTCAAAACACTGGTATGAATGAAAACTGCTGTTCTGAGTGCTATTTATCGGCCATTTCCCGAACGTGTACTTTTTTTTTGCTGATCTGCCTGCTGATGAGACAGTTTTGACATATATTACTCTCTTTATTTGAAATTCTCTCTCCAGTTAAATGGTATTTAATTGCACCAACTCAGCAGCTATTGTGGCAGTGTTCAAGGCTTTTCCTGAACACCCTTTTGCTGCTGACAACTGTTTTGCTGTGTGCAGGCAGGGTTTTTTTTTCTCTTTTGAGTCTTGATGTTAATTAGCTGAGACCTGCAAGAGCAGTAGTATGGAGCTGAAAGGCATGCACAAGTGACGTGACAACTGCTGTTACAAGGTCTTTCATTGATTCATTTCTTTGTGGTGTTTAGAATGCTCATTGTAGGGCCTTGGACTGAACAATATTACGGCGTCTTCTGAAATGTCACTTGCTCCGACAGTTTGGTTTTTGATTTGCTGAATTTCTTATAAAGTTGAGGCGACTGCATCTTCCCCACAATAAAATGTCGGATGCCCGAGAGCGACAGCACCAGCTTGCTAAACGAGGGTGCAGTAAAGTAGAGCGTAGCACACGGACAAAGGGTGTTTGAAAGGGACGCGTGGCATGCAGTCAGCAACCAGGAGTAAACTCTTTGAATTTCTTGCTCATGGTTTGGTAAGGGTTTGTGTTTTTTTTTAAATTAACGAGGCTTTTTATTTCCGACTGCGGTGGCAGCTATATTATGAATTGTAATGCAGAATTTTGGGTCTAGAAGGTTACCCCATCAACTGACTCCTGCCCTAAAGAAGGAAAGGGCTGTGTTGTTTCCCACGTTGATGCGTTGAACTGCAGAATCAGTTGCAGTCTTCTGTGCAGCCGACCGAACAATTGGATTGATAGGGTACATGCCTATACTAGCACAGTGGCTTAATTGTCCATCAATTATTTTTTCTTTCCCCTGTGTGACTAATTTTCAGTGGCTGTTTTTCTTAAGT
>JAHRHZ010000089.1:3392668-3466432 GCA_024137785.1 Ginglymostoma cirratum | reverse complement strand
CCCCCCCCCACCCGCCTTTAATTATACTGCATCTTGACTTGGGAAATTGACAACATTGTGGTCTGTGGCCAACATATTCATCCCTGTCCCCCCCCCGCACGGGGGCGGCCCCCCCCCCCATTCCACCTTTTCTAAAATCAGTCTTCAACCTGTCAACTGAAGTACAAGTTTGATGGGGCGGTGAATTCCCTCTAATTTTGCACTCCTGTTTGTAGCAATCGCAGGAGTCTATTGAATCTTTCCCATTGATCTTTCAGTGCAGGACTTCCCAAGCTCAGCATGGACCTGAGCTCTAAGGCAACAATAGCACCCTCAGAGCTTGGACTGATTTCTGACAGCTGCAAGGTCCCCCTAAACCTTTGTGTTTTTTCAATTGGTGGATATAGCCTAAAGCACTGCTCCTTGTGCCCCAATTATTACTGCAAAAGAGACAGGTATTTCTTTTGTAGAAACCCTGCCTTTTCAGCAACTCCCCAAAACTCAACTCCTGTTTTCCCTCTTCTTCGCAAAGCCAGTACTCCACAGTGAAGAATTGAAACCCCATCTCACTGAACATCTGAAGGTCCCCCACCCAGGACCTCTGAAGTCTCTGCTCAGCAACACTCATACCTGTTTCCCTCCCCTCTCAGTTTTCTCTCTGGGGTCGCACACAGTTTGATGTCTTAAAATGGGGTTACACCAGGAACAAGTTTGGGAGTGTCCGATTTAACATGTGTTGGTACACGCAGGCTACCTTGCTAACAATTTTAGGTTTGATACTAAAGTGACAGATCTTGTGTCTTTTGCTGCTGCCTTTTCATGGATTTTTTTTGTTGACGAGTGCCACTGGACAAAGGCTGAAGCTTGCATTGCTCTTGTTGCCTCCATTAGCGCGGGGTGTTTTCACATCAAAAATTAAACGTCGGTGTTGTGATGTGGGAGTTTTTTTTTGCCGAGTTCAGCCTATCATGACAAGGTCACGCCCTTTCCAATGTCTTATTTTGTTTTCTTCCATTTGACTAGCGCCCAGGGATGCCTCCGGGCAGCCGCATGCCACCTCAAGGTGCTTCCATGGGTCCACCGGGTCCTTCGTATGGTGGGAGCCCAGCTGTGCGACCAGGAGTGCCTCAGTCAATGATGGACCAGTCTCGCAAACGGCCAGCGCCTCAGCAAATTCAACAGGTGCAGCAACAAGCAGCCCAGAATCGCAATCACAAGTAGGTCCAAGAGCTTTTAAATTCATCTTCCCATATTCAGTACAACAGATGTTGCCAGGAGTGACGTGCTTTGAAATTGGTCAGTCTCTGTCAGAGGCACCCTGGAACGAAATTTGATTCATTTTCACTCCTGTGGAGTGCTGACTGATTCAGGATGCAGTTCCACATGCATCAGCGGTCCACAAAAACCTCACCGAGCTGTGCTTTTAAAATTTCTTTCATGGGATGTGGGCGTTGTTGGCAAGATCATGTTTGTTGTCCAAACCTAATTGCTGCTGAACTGTGTGGGTGGCTACACCATTGCAAAGGGCAGTTAAAAGTCAGCCATAGTGTTATGGGTCTAGAGTCACATGTAGGCCAGAGCGGGTAAGGACAGCACATTTCCTCCTGTAAGTAAATTAGATGGGCTTTCAATGGTTAAAGAATAATTTTAGATGTATTAATTGAATTTAAATTCCATCAGCTGACATGGTGGGATTGGAACCCATGTTGCTGGAGCATTAACCTGGGCCTCTGGATTACTCGTTCAGCAACATTACCATACTGTCGTAACACCATAAGAAATAGGAAGAGAGGTAGACTGTTTGGTCCCTCAAGCCTGCTCTGCCACTCAGTAGAATCACAGTTGATTCAACATTTCGCAAGTCCACTTTCCTGCCCTTTCCCCATAACCCTTAATTCCCCTACTGATCAAGAATCTGTCTCAGTCTTAAATATGCATAAAGACTCTGCCCCCATCGGGCAAGGAGTTCCAAACACATTCAAACCTTAGCAGAAATCCCTCATCTCAGTCTTAAATTGGCACCCCTCTATTCTGAGGCTATGCCCTCTGATCCTAGACTTTCTTGTGAGGGAAAACATCTTCTCAGCATTTACTCTGTCAAACTCCTTAAGAATCCTATATGTTTCAATGAAATCACCTCTTATTCTTCTACATTCCAATAGGTAGCGTTCCAACCTGTTTAGCCTTTGCTCATAGGGTGGTCCCTCCATATTGAGTGTCATCCTGCTTGAACCTTCTCTGAACTACCGCCAATTAAATGATATATCCCCTCAAATACGGGGACCAAAACTGTTTACAGTACTCCAGATGTGGTCTCACCAGCACCTTGTACAGTTACAGGAAGACTTCCTCACTCGTACATTCCAACCCCCTTGAAATAAGGGGCAACATTCCATGAGCCTCCCTGATTACCTGCTGCCCCCTGTGTGCTAGCTTTGTGTGTTTCGTGCACAAGTTCCCCCCAAGTTCCTTTGTATTGTGGCTTCCTGCAGTTTGTCTGTATTTAAATAATATTCTGTTCTTCCTTCCAAATTGAACTAGTTTGCATTTTCTCACATTATATTCTATTCGCCAACTTTTTGCCCACTTACTTAACCTATCACTATCTCCCTGTAAACTGTATCCCCCTCACAACCTACCTTTCCATCTATTTTGTGTCACCTGCAAATTTAGCTACAGTAAACTCACTTCCTTTTACCAGGTCGTTCATTAATATTGTAAACAGTAGCGGTTCCAGCACTGATCCCTGTGGAACATTACTGGTTGCAGATTGGCAGTCTGAAAAAGAACCCCCTTACCCCCAGTCACTGTTTCTTGCCCATGACCCTATACTTCCTCCAAAACAGTGGGCTCTTATCTTTATGATTTAACCTTTTGTGAGGTACCTTGTTGAATGCTTTTAGGAAGTCCAAATACAACACATCCACTGGTTCCCCTCTATCCACTCTGGTTGAGACTTCCTTGAAAAATCTGAATAAATTAGTCAGACACAATTGCCCTTTCATGAAGTCATACTGACTCTGCTTGATTTGATTATGATTTTCCAAATATCCCATTACTTCGGTAATAATTGATTCCGATACTTTTCTAACAATAGATGTTGGGCTAATTGGCCTATTGTTGCCTGCCGCCTTTTTTTGAACATTAGTTGTCACATCAGCAATTTTCCAATCCTCTGATACTTCTCCAGAATCCAACAATTTCTGGAAAATCACAGCTAATGCATCCAGCAATCCCTGTAGTTACCTGTTTTAGGATCCTAGGATGCAAGCCATCAGGGCCAGGGGACTTATTTGCCTTTAACTACTTTAGTGATAGTGATGGTACTTAATTACTCCCGTGTATTTTTTAGTATTGATGGAATGTTTGAAGTATCTTCTGCCATAAAAACTGATACAAAATATCTGTTTGACTCCTCTGGTATTTCCTTGTTCCTCAAAACTGTCTCCCCAACTTCATTTTCTAAAGGGTTGATGTTCACTTTAACTACTCTCTTCCTTTTTATGTATTTAAAGAAACTTTTTTTGTCAGTTTTTATATTCCGTGTTTATTTTCTCTGTCTCTGTTATCTTTTTAGTCCTGAATTAGGTGAGATGTAGATTCTGAATTTATCCTGGTCTTCAGGGCTATCGCTGATTTTGGTCTCCTTATGAAGTTGTTTTTATCAACTTAATACTCTCCTTAACTTCCTTGGTTAGCTGCGGTTGGTTTATCCTTCTCTTGGAATCTTTCCTCCTCAACTGGGAAGTATTTTTGCTGAGAGCCATGAATTACCTCCTTAAACGTCTACCGCTGCTTGCTTACTGTCATTCTTGCTAATTGATTGGCCTAGTTAACTTTAGCTGACTCAATCCTCATTTTGTTATAATTCCCTTTATTTAAGTTAAGCACACTTGTTTCTGACCCAAGTTTCTCACTCTGGAACTGAATATTAAGTACTGTCATGTTATGATCACTACTTCCTAGGTGATCCTTTACTCAGTCATTTATTAAACCTGCCTCATTACCCATTACCAAATTCAAGATAGCTTGCTCCCTAGTTGGTTCCATGACACACTGTTCTAGGAAACTATCCCCAAATGTGCTTTATGAATTAATTGTCATAGCTGCCATTTCTGATTTGATTAATTCAATCAACACAGATTAGTCACCCATAATTATTGCTGTATTCTTTTTATATGATCTTAGTTTTGTTGATTTTTAGCCTTTCCCACAGAGTGGCTACTGTTTGGGGGTCTGTACACCACTCTTTCTTTCCCTTGCTTTTATGTTACTTCCACCCAAATGGGTTCAACATCATCCAAGACTTTTTTATCTCTCTCAACAGTCCCCATTTCATTTCTTAAGTGTTACCCTGCCACCTTTGCCACCAGCTTCATTAAGTTCAGGAAGCATTGGCTTGCTATTCTCCTGTGAAAGGCATCACCACTAAACTAGGCATAGGCAGTTCAGCCTGTACTCCCCATCCATACATGTACACCTAGGTAGAGCTCAGCAGGGGAGGCTAACTGATTTTTTTACAACACCTTTCTCTCAAGTGTAAAACATTATAGCACCCCGTAATTGCTGAACGTTTTGATCCCACTAGCCTGTCTTAGCAGTGACACAATGACCTCCTTCAGATAATAAAATCATTATCTTTCATACTTTTGCAATACTGCACACCTAATATCATCTATGCAGGTGTTTCAGTTATTTGACCATACTTGTTTTGACCATCCGTTAGCACTGAAAAGCCAGCATTAGAAATGACCCAGGTGGTTTAGTGGATAAATGCATCGCTAGTTGAGTAAACAATGTACAATTTTTTAACTTTCTTTTTAATCAGATGTCATAGTTTTGATGCAATTTATTCATCGATAATTGGCCACGCTGAGCATGGACATGCATGTTGATTTTAGCTGGGGCAATATTTTGGGAACTACGCACCACTATTATACTCCTGGGATACTTTCTCTGATCATGGTCCAAAGCCTTACTGAAATGCACAGATATGTTAGGATTCAACTTTGCTATAATATCTATTCCCCATGTCATCAAGTAACTGGTGACAGTCATTGCCTTGATTCTCACGTGAAATATAGCCACTTGAGCGAGGCTGTGGGTAGCTGTCTATGTCTTTTAGCTCCAGTAATGGTTCGTTGAAAGTTTTGTTTCTTTTGGGCGCTACGGCACCTTAGGCCAAAAGGCAGAAGGCACGACTGCAAATGATTAAGGGAAAGGAGGATGCAGCAGGGGTGGTGTCTCCACGGTTGATGGGAGCTAATTAGAAAGGAAAATGCTTTTATAAACATTAAAAGTCCATTGAGAATCAAGTTCTTCATGCTTTCCCTTCGCAATAATTAGGATGATTGCGTGATCTCATTTTGACCCGATACTTGATCAATTTTGAGATGAATTTGCATGGCTTTCTGCGACCAAAACTCATGTTTCTGTACTTGTTGTCTTGAGTGTTTAAGTGTCCGTTTCTGTCAGGTATCCAGTTACGGTTCCTTCTACTGCTAGTGGCCAGTTTCGTCTACCTGGACACGAAACTGACTTCATTTTGGAGTGTCTGATTTTGGAAAGTAAGTTGTCAGGGTAACAAGTTTATTCTTTCATTTGAATAGTGCAAAGAAGAAGAAGATGGCTGATAAAATTCTACCTCAGAGGGTAAGTGCATCCTTAATCTTTTTGTTGTTAAAGGATTTCCTACACCCTGCTTTTTACCGGTGGTACTTAATCCAAAAATTTTGAATTTTTTAAAGAAAAGGGTGATTGGGGGAAGAAATAACTGAAGGCAAGCTAGGTGAAGCGATAGCAGATCTTTGTCTAATTAGCATGTATGAAATGACCACTCACGCCTTGGGGAGGAAAAGTTTTTGGTTCAGGATTGATGTGCCCAGGCACCTGCAGCGATGTGGACCCTTCTTACTGGAATCTGGGTTCAAATCCAATTCGGAACATTCTGCTTCAGCTTGCAACAGTTGCCGAGGAGAATGGAGTGAAATCAGTAACTCTGGTACAGAGCGTTTGGCAGCTGATGAAGGCAATCCTTTCATCATTCCAACTATTTAACTGGAGGAAATTCTGATTTATGGGAAACTGGATGTTGGGCAAGCAGTTTGAGAGTGCAGCAACGATGGACAGTGGAGGGGTTGAACTGGGTGTCAGCAGGGCCCTTTTCGTCGTTGCAGGAGATTCTGTAACTATGTCTGAACAGATAAGTGTGGTACCAGGCAAGGTCAGTCCCAGTGAACTAGACAAGAGGTGTGTATGGTCAACCATGTCAAAAGCTGTAGGCAGGTGGAAGGTGGGATCGTTCACTGATGAGTATTGTGGTACAGTATGTGCATTTTGTTATAGATTCGGGAACTTGTGCCAGAGTCTCAAGCCTACATGGATTTGCTGGCATTCGAGAGGAAGTTGGACCAGACTATAATGAGAAAGCGCCTGGACATCCAGGAAGCATTGAAAAGACCAATAAAGGTAAAACCTGTCGAATTACCTTGATTATTTGTTGCTCATCTGCACTTTGACTCATTAAAGCCTAATCTTTCAGAAATCAGGCTAACACTTTTAAACAAACGTCGAAAACTGGTACTAAGTTGTTTGAGAATGGAGTGAGAGTCTTTGAAACTCTTCAGAGCGAAGTAGTAGGCCAGGCCACTAATGTTGGCCAGAAGACTTTCTCTAGGCCTCAGCCAATGTATGAATGAGCACAAGGGGTTATGGTAGAACACCAGCTGACAATTATGCACAGACCGGGTCAATGCAGTCCAGGAAGGATGAGTTTGTACTAGAGAGGATACAGAGGAGATTTAGGAGGATGTTGCCAGAAACGGTGATGTTTAGCGTTGAGAAAGGATTGAATAAGCTGCAGTTGTTTTCCTGGAAGTGAAGTGAGGCTTTGTGGAAATTTAATTGAGGTGTATCAAATTGACAGACCAAGATAGGGTCTGTGCCAAGGGCCATTTTTTCCCTTTCAGAGAGACGAACAGCACAAGGGCATAGATTTAAAGTAATTTGTGTGTGGTTTAGAGGGGAGTTGAGTAATATTTTAACCAGAGCCTGATAGAGGCTTGGAACTTGTGCTTTATGGTGAGAGAGAGGTAGAAGACCCCATCCCATTAAAAACAACACTTAGATTTACTTTTGAGGTGTTGTAACCTACAGGGCTACAGGCCAAATTGATGGAAGCTGGAATAAAAAATGGATGTGCAGTCTTTCTATAAAACGTAGAATGTTGGAGGGAGATAGTGGTGTAATGGCATTCTCACTGGGTTCGTAACCTAGAGGTCCAGGCCAATACCCTTGGGACCTGGATTCAAATCCCACCATGGCAGCTAGTGAAATTTAAATTCAATTAATGAAAATCTGGACTGAAAAGCTTGTCTGATTAATGGTGTCCGTGAAGCTGTTAGAGTTTTTGACCCAATGTCCTTTAGGAAAGGAAATCTGTCATCCTTGCCCAGTCTAATCTCCATGTGACTCCAGACCCACAGCAACATGGTTTACTCTTATCTGCCCTCTGAAATTGCTGACCAAGCCACACAGTTCAAGGGCAATTAGGGGTGGGCACCAGATGCTGGCTTTGCCAGCAATGCCATCATCTCTGTCCTTTAAAGCTCCATTCTGGCTCTGTTCCTTGACCTTGACGTTGCTTTACATTGGGACAACGTTTACATGCCAGCCACAACTTGATCTGCCTGTATTAGCATACTGCTAGATTCATGCCCTAGATGTTAATTCAGCAGCACTTTATCCATCTTCACCATGGCCACTGTTAGGACGGCTTGAAGTAGATGAGTGATAAATTGTATCTCCTTCTGAGAGCCCAAACACAAAATTAGCAGCAAAGGTGTTCCCACTCCTCCCGACTGCTTCGTAAGAGACCCCAAAATTGTTGACGTACTTGGAATGTTTCATGTTCCATGTCTCATGTCCCATGTTCCTCTGACTTGTGAATGAATATGTTGGGGAGTGTGATGCTGGATCATTGCAGCCCAACAAGTCTCTAAATCATAAGTGCGGAACATTGTGGCTGTAAAAAGCTCTTAAGACTAGCTTAATAAGTTTTAAAAACAGATTACTAGATTTATCTTAGGCAGGGACATTGAGGGTTATGTATCCAAGGTAGGGACTGAATGGCCTACTTCAGTTTCTATGTTATTTGCTATGTTAACTGAACTCCAGAGTTCAAATTGATTTCTGTGCAATTGGGAAGAGGCAAAGAAAGAAATTAATAGGCTGACATGATGCATGCTGGAATGTTAACTGTGGCTAGGCTCATGAGTTTTTGGCAGTCTAGCATGACACTAGCACTTAGCATCCAGACTTGCTTATTGAGAATAAACATTTGCGTGAGGTGCAGTACAATTGCCCATATCAATGGAACTGTTCCCCTCTAGAGGGCAGGAATACAAAACGTAACCAGACAAAAGAGTAATTCAAGTGCACTATGTTTTAAAGCAATGCAGATACTGCAAGAAGGTGCATTCCTTAACTGTCTGGTTAGATTCCTCAGTCACCTCATTTAGAGGCCCTTCAATACAATGGTATTCCTGCATAATGGAAGAGAAAAAAAATACTTGATTCCTAAACACCCCCTTGTTTCTTTTCAGCAAAAGCGAAAGCTTCGTATATTTATTTCTAATACGTTCAACCCTGCAAAACCAGATGCAGAAGATGGTGAAGGAACAGTGGCATCCTGGGAGCTTCGAGTGGAAGGCAGGCTTCTTGAAGATGTAAGACTTTAGATTTACCTTTCTCCCCCTTTTCACCACAGATGCTTTTAAGTTAAGCCTTTGCGTAATTTCTCCCTGATATCCTAGCCAAGATCACTAAGCTGGTGTGTGAATAAGATGGTCAGGTTGCTTTTACGACTGTTGCCAAGAGTTGCTTAGAGTTTTGGGTCCAAGTTCCATTTAATTTTGGTTGCGGCTTGACCTGCTATGCAAAGCTCCTGCACAGAAGCCAGGCACAGTGGGGGAGTGTGGAGGAGGAAGATTAGAGGGTTGAGTGTCAATCGAATTGCGATCACCTCTCTTTACATGCGAGTACAAAGGGCATATGGCAAACAATGAGAAAACTTGTGGGGGAGAGATTGAAAGGTGATGCTCAATAAATGGTAAAACTCTGCAAGGGCGTTGTTATTTTCAATTTCACTTAATCATCTGTTCTGTATTGAACTGCTTATGAATTTTTTTTCCTTTGTAGTCAGCTGTATCGAAGTATGATGCTACTAAACAGAAGCGGAAGTTTTCCTCATTCTTCAAATCCCTTGTGATTGAACTAGATAAAGATCTCTATGGACCTGACAACCACCTGGTTGAGGTAAGCAGAATGGACGACTGTGCACTGGAACCATTAAGTTTAGCTGCATGCCATCTTTCTTCTTGCTTCCTCCTTCTTGCTGAAATCTTGTGTTTTCTGTCTGCAGTAAAATGGCAGCTTCTTGGAGGCCACATCAGTTTGAACTTCTTCTTGCCTCACATGTCCCTGTAATATATGTCATGGGAAGGGCTTGTGTGGATCCTGTAATTTGTCCTTTCCCTGCGACAGATGCTGAATGAGGGCTGTTGGATGCCAGTAAAGGCTTTCTGGTTGGCTGGTGTACTTCCCCTTTGGGTTAACAGTGGGACTAAATATCGCTCAGGGAGTGAAAGGTCCTTGAATCATTAAAGGTGGAACTAATTGTACAAACACTGCAAGTATACTGGCAGTGGAGTATATTCTTAGTTAGACAGGATATTATCTTATGCAGTGACACTGGCTGTGAATGACAGCATGATGCATGCCTGATAGAGCTCTGAAGAATCCTGCTGATGCAGTGGCTGAAAGAACGTGTCGCTCTTAGTTAAACAAAATGATAACTGTTTTTCATTAACTCCACTCAGTGGCATAGGACAGCCACAACTCAAGAGACTGATGGCTTCCAGGTGAAAAGACCAGGAGATGTGAATGTGCGCTGCACCGTATTACTGATGCTAGATTACCAGGTAAGCAAAATAATTTGAGTACGAGATGAATTAAAAAGTACTTATTAGTTCTAGACCTATTAATCTTACAAGTAATATAATGGAATTACATTTCAAGCTGGTAAAGGTATAGAAAGTATTTTAACAAAGACATCATTTGAGCTACCCAATGGCTCTGTTGGTTAAAAGCATTGAGGAGCTGAAGCATGTGGAATATAAAATATCTTGGTTTGAGCCCTGGTCTGTATTGGGTTTAGTGGATTCCAGCTGAGGTGGCAGTGGGGTTGCCCTTAGCTCTTGTAAGTGAAACAGTAGCCACGGCTGCAGGTTTCTGGGTAGTTCTTCAGTGACTCTTACTGAGAATTATGGGATATCGAGGGAAAGCAGGAATTTTCCCCTCTCTGATGGAGTTTGTAGTCAAACAGCCTGCTGCCTATAATTATCTAAGCTCTCATGAACAAATGGCCAATTGGGTAAAGTATCAGAGGGCACCAGGTCTCTGTGGGACCTTAGGATAAACAAGCACCTTCACAGAAAAAGAAAGTACAATTAGTTGATTGTGATGGGCACTGTCAGGGAGCAGCACACTAACTTGTAATCTTGCCCCTTCTGACCGTTCCTGGATACTTCAAGATGTCTATTATTGGACTGAGTTGACAATCAGCACTCTTTCAAATGTACCTCATTGACTGATGGGCGAAGTTCACACCTCTGTTCTCTTGCTCATTATCACTGCTCCTTTCTCTCAGCTAATCATTAAAGTTGAGAAAGCTAAATAAAGGGCAGGAATTTGTAAAGTGTTACCAACATTTGTGTGGGGGGGGGGAGTGAATAAACACGCAGGCTAATCAGCACGTGGCACATAGATAACTTCTGCTTGCAGGCTTTCAGCATCCTTCCCTTTGCTGAAATGATCAGCTTGCAGTAAGCAGTCAAGAGACGTTGTAAACGAGGAATGGATTTAACACTTCATTAATTCTGCCACTTGCTTACATGAGTGACTAGGCTTAAATTCTGGCATCAAAAACAATACTGCAGATGCTGGGTATCTGTCAAAATAGAAACGGAAAATGCTGGATCATAAGATACAGGAGCAGAGTTGAGTTATTCAGCCCATCGAGTCTGCTACACCATTCAATCATGGCTGATACATTTCTCAACCCCATTCTCCTGCCTTCTCCCCATAACCCTTGATCGCCTTACCAAGCAAGAACCTATCTATCTCTGTCCTAAAGGCATCCAATGACTTGGCGTCCACAGACCGCTGAGGCAATGAGTTCTACAGATTCGTCACCGTCTGCTTGAAGAAATTCCTCCTCATCTCAGTTCTAAAGGGTCATTCCTTCAATCTGAGGCTGTGCCCTCAGCTCCTAGTCTCTCTTACTTGTGGAAACATCATCTCCATGTCCACTCTGTTCAGGCCTCTCCGTATTCTGTAAGTTTCAATGAGAGAGCCCCCCCACCCCACCCCACCCCACCCGTCTGAACTCTATTGAGTACAGACCCGGAGTTCTCAATTGTTCCTCGTGTCAAGCTCTTTATCCCCGGGATCATTCTCGTACTCATCCTCTGGCTCACCTCCAAGGCCAGCACGTCCGTCCTTAGATACGGGGCCCAAAACTGCTCTCAATATTCCAAACATGGTCTGACCAGAGCCTTATTCAGCCTCGGCAGTATTTCCCTGCTGTTGTATTCCAGCCCTCTTGAAATGAAAGCTGACATTGCATTTGCCTTCCTAACTACCAACTGAACCTGCGTGTTAACCTTAAGGGAATCCTCAGCTCGGACTGCTAAGTCCTTTCGTGCTTCAGATTTTCAAAACCTTTCCTCCTTTAGAAATTCGTGTACACCTCTATTTTCCCTACCAAAGTGTATAACCTCACACTTTCCCACATTGTATTCCATCTGCCACTTCTGTGCCCAGTTCCGTAACCTGTCCAAGTCCTTCTGCAGCCTACACACTTCCTTAACACCGCTTGTCCCTCCACCTATCTTTTGAGTCATCTGCAAACTTAGCAACCTTGCTCTCGGTTCCTTTGTCCCGATCGTTAATATTAAATGTAGTAATACGGACCTCGTGGAACTCCACTAGTCACTGGCTGCCATCCTGAAAAAGACCCCATTATCCCTACTTTCTGCCAGTCAGCCAATCTTGTATTCACGCCAGGACCTTTAACACTGTGGATTCCTAGCTTGTTTAGCAGCCTCCTGTGCAACACTTTGTCAAAGACCTTCTGGAAACCCAAAAAGATCATGTCCACTGGCTCCTTGTCTAACTTGATCATTAGCTTCTCAAAGAATTCTAACAGATTTGTCAAGCATGACTTCCCCTTGACGAAGCTGTGCTGACTTAGCCCTGGTTTACCATGCACTTCCAAGTACTCCGCAATCTCATCCTTAATAATGGACACTCGAATCTTACCAACGACCATGGTCAGGCTAGCCAACCTACAGTTTGAAACTTTTAACTGTATTTTTTTATTAAATACACATGACAATAAATGATTCAAATTCAGTTTCCTGTCTTCTACCTCTCTGCCTTCTTAAACTGAGATGTTATATTGGCCATTTTCCCGTTCCTGACTCCAGTGGTTCCTGAAGGGTTATCACCAATACCTTTACAATGTCTTTAGCTATCTGCTTCAGAACTCTGGGATGCAGTTGATCTGGTCTTGGTGATTTATCCACCTTTACATTATTCAGCTTCCCCAGCACCTTCACCTTAGTGATGGCCACTATACTCACCTTTGCACCTGTCTTGAAGTCCTGGTATGTTGCTGGTTCTTCCACTGTGAAAACTGATGCAAAGTACTTATTCAGTTTTCTGCGGTTTCTTTGTTCCCCATTACTACTTCTCCAGCCTCATTTTCCAGCAGTCCAATGTCCAGTCTTGCGCCTCTCTTACCTTTTAGATATGTAAAAGAACTCTTCTTTTCATGTTACTAGCTGGCTTACTCTCATATTTCATCTTCTACCCACTTATTGCTGTTCTAGTTATCCTCTGCTGCTATTTAAAGGCTCCCCAATCCTTTGGCTTCCCACTATTCTTCACCACATCGGATGGTTCTTTTTCTGCTGTTATGCTGTCCCTGATATCTCTTGTCAGCCATGGTTGCCCCCTCCTCTCCTTAGTATGGCTGTACTTCCTAAGGATGGATTTCTGCTGGGCCTCCCAAATAACCCCAGAAACTCCTGCCATTGCTGCTCTACTGTCTTCCCTGCTAGGCTCCCCTTCCAATCAACTCTGGCCAGCTCCTCCCTCATGTCTTTGTAGTTACCTTTACTCAATTGTAATACTGTTACATTCAGCTTCTCCCTCTCAAACTGCAGGGTGGATTTTATCATTTTATGGTCACTGCCCCCAAAGGGTTACTTCACCTTAGGCTCCCTAATCAAGTATGCCTCATTACAATTCTGACTGCTGAAAAGCTCAGCAGATCTAGCAGCATCCATGGAAAGACAGACACCCCACCCCTACCAGCCAAATCCAAATTCATCTTGGCATATTTGTTAGTTTGAAGCATTTTGAATTTTGTTGAATTTCTTGGGAGGTGCAAGAACTTGCTCTGCAGAGCTCTGTGCTGCCTCAGGGTGGCAGCAAATGTATTATCTTTACCGAAGCAGAATCTCCTGCACGCAGATACAGGCAAAAGTCTATTCATCGGCTAGATCGGGTACCTGGTTAGTTGGTGGCATTGCTGGGTCTGTGTAACAATGCATTTGTATTTTCTTTGCAGCCACCCCAGTTTAAACTGGATCCTCGACTGGCGCGTCTGCTGGGCATCCACACTCAGACTAGGCCTGTCATTATCCAGGCTCTCTGGCAATACATTAAGACACACAAGCTGCAGGACTCCCATGAGCGGGAGTTCATCAACTGTGACAAATACCTCCAACAGGTAAATATCACTCTGCTTTGTGTCTCTGTTAATGCAATTGGAAAACCAGATAGGACGTGTGTTTAAACCCACACAATCTCCACTTTAGCTTTAATTGCTAATACAGACATGTCAAGAGTTTGTGTCTCTTTGTGGGTTGCTTGGTGTGTGCCATTAATTCCTCTGCATCTATGTATTCTGAACTGTAGGCATTGGGTTCATCTACCAATTGTGCAAAGCTCCAGTTTCACAAGTGTTAAGCTAGATCAACTAGCAAATAAAAAATATAGACACGAATGAAGCTGTACTATGGGCTTTTTGCAGGTTGGATTGTTCAAGATTGGGGGTCTCTTTATCCACTGGCTACAATTTGGACATGCCTGCAGTTATGCATTGTCTTTTGAAGGAAGAGAATAAAAATATAATTTTGTTAGTTGTGCTGTTGCAAAGGTCAACTGTAACTCTTTATTTAACTCCCCATGTCTCCCACAACGTTACATTGATCAAAATTGAGTTTCATCTTCATGTTCAGGTTAATGAAGGCATCAAACTTGAGGTGGGAAGGAGGGGTTCATTAAAAGAGGTTTGTTTTCGGCAGCTGGATTTGAATTATTTCCTTCAGGATTACTGTTGAGCATTCATTGGGATGTAAGATTGTACTCACATGGACAACTGTACTGCAATTCAGATCATTTTGAAAGAGAAGATACAGAGACTGGAATGTCACAGTAGATTAACACACTACCCTTCAACCAAGTTATCTGCCGAATGAAATGCTACCATATAAAATTGAGTTTAATAGAGGCTTTTCTACAAGCTACTATAACATCAGGAAGATTGTAACCTATAATCTTCGTTACAGCTTGCTGATATTTATCTCTGTTACTGAAAGTGGGCAGCATACTATTTTTGTCCTTGTTTATTACTCTATTATCTTCAAAACGTGTATCTGAAAAGCTAGCGAGTGATTTTTAATGTCACTTGGTGCACAGGTAAAGGTTGACCCAAAGTAGAACAATTAGTTTTTGGCAAGGATCTGGATCCTGGGATTTTTTTTAAAAGTATTCGTTAAAGTTGGGAGATGGGGCAAATCGACTTTTTTTTTAGAATGGAGCGAGTAATTTAATTTGAAATATTGTCAATTTCTTTTGAATGTTATGGATTGTAACAGCTGCTGTGATGAAATTTTCCATGTCTGAAAATGTGAGCCGGGTTTTCAGAGCAGGTTGCTGGATGTGCATTGTCCTGCAGCCACCTCTTCAGTTTATTTATTGAAGTTGTCTCGCTCTAAAATGTCAGTTTAAATATCTATAAATGTTATTTTAAAGAAGTGATCTATCTTTTATCAATGAGTATACCGTTCTCTCATTGTAACTTGAGATGTAGCCCCTTCAAATCAATGCACAAATCCCCTTAAAGGTGCCCAACTGCAGATAGCGTTCCAAATATGACCATGGCTTTGAGATATATCAAGAGAAGTTGCTCATTTGGAATAAAATACCTGGACACCCCACCTTATAAACCACCCTGAGGTATTTTCTTGCTTATATAACTGTTGTGTACATTTGTTGTCATTTGTTTGCATTAATATCAGAAAGCAGCAGGAATAAATGTGCAGGATAACCAGGGTTGGAGACAGTGACAGCAGTGTGAATTTCCATAGTGCCTTAACTGAATGAAATCTTCCACAGTGCGTCACGGAGGTGTTATAGAGCAAAATTTGACTCTCAGCCACATGTGGAAATATTCAGACTGATGACCAAAAGCTTGGTAGCTTTAAGAAGCCTCTTAAAAGAGGAAACTGAGCTGGCAAGGTTCAGGTGTGAGTTCCAAAGCTTCGGGCCAAAACAGCTAAAGGCACAGCCACCAATCATGGAGCGATTTAAAATGGGAGATGCTTATGAGGCTGACATGAGAGGAGCTTAGATATTTTAGATGAATGGGGGTGGGGTGGAGATTAGAAATAGGGAGAGGCCAGGCGCAGGAGGAATTGTGAAACAAAGATGAGAATTTTAAGATTAAAATCCCGCTTAATCTGGGATCGGCATCAGTCAGTGAGCAGAGGGGAACCAGGGGATGGGATTTGGTGCATCTTTGGACATTATCAACATAGTTTTGCATGGCTCAAGTGTCACCAAGATGGGAATTTGTTGTCTTAGTGACTGCATGGATATGTGATTGGAAGCTCACTTCAAAGTTAAATATGATGGGGGGCTGTGAGCAGTTCAGTTCAGCCTCAGACAGTTGGAGGGGTGGGAGAGAGAGGTGGGGGGAGGTCGGGAAAGAGTGGTGATCATGACTCTTCTCTCATGGCCTGAACCATGCAGGCACTGAGTCCAAAGGTTTATTCTTGCATGGAGATGCCATTTCCACTTGCCAGATAACCACTCCTGGGTCTAATCTTTGTAAATGCCAATCTGCTTGGCATGCGCTTTATATATATATATATATATATATGACCTAAAAATACTCATTGGTGATTTTTTGAGATTGGTATTTTCTAAGACTTAGCTTGGTTAGAGTTCTGTTTCACTGTGGAACACCACTCATTTTTAGATTTCTGATTATTTCTCTTGTTAAAATTTTACATTTTCCATAAACTTCAGCTCGCACAAAACTCTACTGATGTTATCCTGTCATGGTCCCCCTGCACTTCTTCCACATCCTTCTGGGTGAAACCTTTGTAATGCCATCTTTCCCTACCTGTACAGTCCCATAGTGTCCAGCTGATTGTTGGCAGTCATTCACATTGAGATGTTAGCATGGATTGACATTGGTAGTTCAAGCTAGTTAATATTGATATTCTTTTTCATTTCTACATTCAGCCCTTATTTGTGGTTGTGTGTGTAAGTGTGGCAGCTGTATTCATTGTGCACAACACCTGGAGTAAAGCTCAAGTCACTTCAGCCACTCATTGTAAATGACATCACCCAGGGCAATTGGCTGTCTTACAGAGCTTTTGGCACTGTAGGCACCTCCTTCCTTCTGATGCAAAAAGAGCAGTATTCCTTGTCATTTCTGGGATCTTAACACTTGCGCATTGCAAACATCATGCCTGTGAAATTTAGCACCTGGCATCATTGCTGGAAGGACTGGCCATCTTCCCAGCAGACCGATTAGAGTGATAGTTTGACACATTGTCAGAAACTTGTTGCTTATAATCCAGGTAGATTACTGTCTTAGCCATAGTTTAGGTGTTGAGAGCACACAAAGTTGCTTGCCTTTAGAATGAAGTATTGCTGCCTAGTTGTTTTCCCATTTGGTACTAAGGTGTTAGAGTAAACATGGCAACTATATGCAGCAATATTTTGAGCATTCTTGATTCATGATTCCTGTTGCTCCCACTATTCCACCCACAAAAATCTTGTGCTGGCCGAGTCTCAAGAATTGGTAACGCCGCTACTTAGCCCTTTACACAGTCGAGGTGGACATGGTTTCAACACTTACGGCCATTATCTCACATCACTAAAGTGCTAGTGACCGTATGGTTACTCAATCTACCTAATAGATGTGTCTTCAACTGACTTGGGCACTGATATGTTCAACATGGACATACTTTAGAAAGTACTGTATCAAAATACAGAACCACTTGAAATGTAATGATTCAGGTTTTTGAAAAATCTTTGGAGATCTTGTTTTGCAATTCATGTGGCAGAATGTTATGTAGGCATTCCCGAGTCTCAGAATTCCCGCGGTGCAGCAGGGCCCATTGTGCCCACTCCGTTCCAAATGAGCATCTCACTTAGTGCCATCCTCCTGTCTGTTCCCTGTACCTCTGCACCCCACAGCCCCTTTCAAATAACTGTTTAATTCCCTTTTGTCCGTTTCTACTGCACTTTCAGGCAGTGCATTCCAGATCCTAATTGTTTGTTGCATGGAAAAGTATTTTCCAAGTAATTACAGAATCATACAATACAGAAGAGACCCTTTGGTCCATCAAGTCTGAACTGCCAAAATTACTCTAAATCTGCACTGGTCCCACTTTCAAGCATTTGGCCTGTAGCTTTGAATGCTATGACACTTTACATGCTCATTCAATACCTCCTCACAGTTTACAATGATCCAAGTTTTGTATCGTGCAAATTTTAAAACTGTGCCCTGTACACCAAAATCTGCATCACTAATCTGTATCAAAAAAAAAAACAAGAGTCCCAATAGTGACCCCTGGGGAACGCAAACATCCATAAATGTGATTGACTGAGTGATGGGAAACAACGTTGTACCATGTTGCTACAATTACTTTTTTTTTTCATCCACTCTGATTTTCTTTGTCTATTTTGTAAACTGTATCAAATGCCTTTTCAAGACCCATATACACCATTACCTTCATCAACCCTCTGTTACCTCTTCAAAAAATCTCCACGTTCACGTAGCATGATTTTCGATTATTAACCCATGTTTGTCCATGTGACTTTTTTTGTCCCAAGTTATTGATTCTCATAAGTTTCCCCCACTGCCAAAGTTAAACTGACTGCCCTGTAGTAGCTAGGCTTTTCCTTATATCCTTTTTTGAAGAAGAAATTTTTAATTCTCCAGACCTCTGGCACCACCCGAGTCTTAAAAACTGAAAGAATACAGCTGGTGCTTCTGCAAGTTCCATTCACATCCTTAAGTATCCTTGGATGTCCTGGTGTCTTGTTAACTTTCGAGTACAGGCAGCTGATACAATATCCTCTTTATCAATTTTTAATCCTTCTACTAACTGAATTTTCTCATCTTTCACCACAGACTGGGTAGCATTTTCTTCCTTGATAAAGACAGGTGTAAAATATTTGTTAATTGCTCAGCCATGCCCTTGCTGCCGTGTGTAAATGTTGTTTTTTGGTCCCCCCCTAGTCAGTCCCACTCCCCACTTTACCAGTTTTATGCCTATCAAAGACCTCAGGACTCCCCTTTTATGTTAGATACCAGTTTCTTTTCATACTCCCTGTTTGCTTCTCTTACATGAGTTATAACCACCCAGCTGAGCCACCTTTATTTAGCCTGGTTCTCAACTTTTCTTTATCATAATTTCTACTACTATTGTCATCCATAGAGCTGTGGGTTTAGCCCTGTCTTTTTCTTTCATATTTGATGAGCCATAAGATAAAAATGAATGCTTAGTATCTGTAATCGCTATAATGAATTCCTTTTTGGAGTGCTGAGGCTGTTATGTGGGTTAGTGTTAATATATGAAATGAGTTAATTTTTTTTGAAGGTTCATGACCTTTGAGGTAGGGCTCAACCTGAGTCCTGATTTAGATGTGGACATGCAAAAGCTGCTCAAATTTCTGACTGCATCTGCGTTCCTCCATCACAGTGTGAGGCTTTGTCCACTAATGTTTTGTTTGGAATTACAGTTGGCATTTTTTTAAAAAGAAGGACTTGCATTTATGTAATGCTTTTCTTGACCACTGACCATCTCAAAGCCTGCTACAGCCAGTTTTAAAGCATACTCACTTGTATGAAATGCGACTGTTGGTCTGACTGCATCTGCATTCCTCCATCACAGTGTGAGGCTTTGTCCACTAATGTTTTGTTTGGAATTATAGTTGACATTTTTTAAAAAAGGACTTGCATTTATATAATGCTTTTCTTGACCACTGACCACCCCAGGCCTGCTACAGCCAGTTTTAAAGCATACTCACTTGTATGAAATGCGACTGTTGATTCACACACTCAACAAGCACCCATACACAGCAACGTAATAATGGCGATATAATCATCTTGTAGATTTAGGGATAAGTATTGGCTAAGACACCAGGGATAATTCTCCTCTTCCTTGAAAGTGCCCCAGGATCTTCTAGCAGACAAATGAGTGCCTTGGTTTAACATGCCTGAAAGATGGCACCTCTGACTGTCCAATAACACCTCAGAACTGCACTAAAATGCCAGCCTTGTTTTGTTTTAATGCTTAAGCCCTGAAGTGGATCTTAAACTCGTAACCTTGTGATTCAGAGATGAATGTGCTATCAACTGAGCCTGGCTGCCGATGGTATATGTGGTTGTCATTTTTAAAAGAAAACTGGGTCCTGGTTTTATTGAACATGCTTTCTGTATTTTGTAGATCTTTGAGTGTCAACGAATGAAGTTCTCAGAAATCCCTCAGAGACTGCATGCTCTGCTGATGCCACCTGAGCCCATCATCATCAACCATATTATCAGGTGCAGAAGTTGAACTTGGTCCATTCATGAAAAAGCTTCTGAATATTAAGTTCTGACAATTTTTTAAAATGTTTCTCAAAATACAGTCCATGCCGAATAAATGTTAGGTGATGCACTTGGGCAGGATAAACAAGATATAGGAATACATGATGACCAGGGGGACCTTGGTGTGCATGAACACCAGTCCCTTAAAGTATCAGGACATGTGGATAAAGTGGTCAATAAGGGTTATGGTATACTTGCCTTTATTAGTTGAGTCATAGAACTTAAGAGCAGTGAGGTGATACTGGAACTGTATAAAACGTTAGTTAGGCCACAGCTGGAGGATTTTGTGCATTTCTGGAATCCACATTATAGGACGAATATGATAGCACTGGAGAGGGTGCAGAGGAGATTTACCAGGATATTCCTTGGGCTGGAGAGTTTCAGTTATGGAGAGAGATTGGACAGACTGGGCTTGTTTTCCTTAAAGCAGTGGATATTAAGAGGGGACGTGATTGAGATGTGTAAAATTATAAAGGGCATATATAGGGTAGACAGAAACTTTTCCCCTTGATGAAGGGATCAATGACCAGGGGGCGTCAATTTAGGGCAAAGGGGCAAAAGGTTTAGAGGAGATTTAAGGAAAAACGTTTTTATCCAGAGGGTGGTGGGAATTTGGAACTCGCTGCCTGTAAGGGTAGAGGCAGAAACCCTCGTATTGTTTAAGTATTTAGATGAACACTTGCAATGCCTAGGCCTACAATACTGTGGGCCAAGTGCTGGAAAAAGTTATTAGAATGGTTTGGTGGTTGCTTTGGACTGGCACAGGCATGATGGGCCAAAAGGCCTTTTACTGTGCCGTAGATCTCTACGACTCTACTAATCTGTTTGGGTTTTCATTTTGCTGAACGGGTTGACTTGCAGTGTATTTTAACTGGTTCAAGGCTTTACAAGATATCCCCCTTGTACTGTTCTACCTCTCTCTGATGCAGTCCGACAGCGAGATATTGACATTGTAGGAAGCATAAGTTCAAAAGCAGGAACTTTGTCTGGAGACTCACTATTGCAGATATGTAGCCTATAACTGCATAACACATTGCTGTCAATGTGGTGACCTGCTTATATTTAACAGATGTCTGTATTCTAGCCAAACTAATGCATTGGTCAACTAATATCACTGCAGCTTTAATGCATGCCATTGTATTCTACAATATCACATCGTCTCTTGTTAATGTTTCAGTGTGGACCCAAATGATCAGAAGAAGACTGCATGTTATGACATTGATGTTGAAGTGGATGACACACTAAAGACTCAAATGAATTCATTTCTCCTTTCTACTGCTAGCCAGCAGGAAATTGCTGCTCTCGATAATAAGGTTAGCTTGGAACATTCTAACTTTTGTAGTATAGGTCTTTGACTTTACACTGGCAGTGTTAGTTTAAATTTGGTATTGATGCCTAACCTAAATCAAGAGTGAAGACTCTTACTTAGGTTTCCCTCTAGTCAGATAACCTTTTATTGTTTCTTAAAAGTGAAAGGATTGGAGATTGTGGATTCAAACTAGTCAGACAGTGCGAAGCTAGAGATTCAAACAAAACTTTTATTCTCTGGTTGGTGGGCAGAATGGATTTTGCTGCCAATGCACTAAACTTCTTTAAAAAGCAGTTCAGTGGTTTCTCACAGGTCGAGGGCACGTTAGTCCATTGCTCAAATAGTTGGTAAATTGTGTGGCGTTATAATGTCAGTGAGAATTGAGGGGAAGCTCTCCACTGATTGGAGTTGTTCCCAGCATAGAGGAAGATGGTTGTGGTTTTTGGAGGCCAATCGTCTCAGCCCCAGGACTTTGTTGCAGGTCTTCCTTCAGGTACATATTTTCTAATCAATCTGTTCAGAGATGTGAATGCATGCCTTTGGAGCAGGTAAGACTTGAACCCGAGCCTCCTGCTTGAAGCATAGAGGGGAGTTTCTTCAGGTAGTGACCTAGGCTCAGTCATCTTCAGCTGCTTCGTCAATGACTTTGCCTCCACTATAAGGTCAGAAGCAGGGAAGTCTGCTGGTGGTATGTTCAGACAAAGTCAACATGGTTTTATGGAAGGGAGAATATGTTTACAAATTATGTTTTTTTTTTAAGAATGTAACTAGTAGAGTACATAAAGGGGAACGAGCAAATGTGATTTATTTGTATTCCCAAAAGGCATTCAATAACGTGCCACACAAAAGTTAAGACACAAGCTCATGGAGTTGGGGTTGATATATCGGTATGGATAAGGATTGGTTAGTAGATGGAAAGCAATGAGTAGGGATAAATGGGGCATTTTCATATTGGCAGATTGTGAATTGTGGAGTGTTGCAAGGATTGGTGCTGAGAGCTCAGCTCTTATTAAGCTACCTTAATAACTTACACACATTAGTCTGTGTTGTCATCAAAGTTTGCTGGCAACGTTAGCTGCGAGGAAAACGCAGTCTGCAAAGGGCTAGACAGGGCAAGTGAATGAGCAGGATAATGACAGATGGAGCATAATATAAGGAAGTGTGAGATTATGCTGGTTGTGAGAATAGAGAGAAATTATTTTCTAAAAGGCGTGAAGTTTGTAAACCTTGATGTTCAGAGGGCCTACAGTGTAAGAAATACAGAAAATTAGCATTCAGGAAAGTAAATAGCAAAGGGGCCTCTAGCGTGAAGGGGTTGGAGTACAAGAATAAGGAAGTCTTGCTAAAATCTTAGAGCTTTGATGAGACCTAATTTGAGTTATGTGCACAGTTTTGGTCTCGCTTGTTAATTGTTCAATTGAGTTGCAGTACATAGAGATGGAGGCTGTTGGATAGTTATTTGAGCGCGTATAAAAGCTCAATAAACAGATTTTCAGCGGTTGTAATTTTCTCATTGTTGAATATATTCAAGGCCATGACAAACAGATTTTTGGTGTCTTGGGGAATTGAGGGGTATGGGGCGCAGGCAGGAAAGTAGAAATGATGCTAAAGATCAGCCATGTTTGTATTGAATATTGAAGCAACCTGACAGGCCATCTCTTCTCCTTCTGTTTCACACATTCTTATGCTTGCACAGTGTGCAGTACTGTTTACTGCAATTCAGTTTCTGAAACAGTGTCTGCCTGTATGCAGCAAGAAATGGACAGAATCAGGCTGATAAGTGGCAAGTAATATTCATGCCACATAAGTGCTAGGCAATGACATCACCAGCAAAAGAGAATCTCATTATCTCCTTTTGATGTTTAACGGCATTACTTTTTCTGAATCCACCACCATCAATAACTTGGAGTTTGCTAGTGACTAGAAACTAAACTGGATTGGCCACATAAATACTGTGGCTAGATGAGCACATCAGTGATTGAGAATTCTGTGGTGAGTAGCTCGCCACGTGACTCCCCAAAGCCCTTCTACCATCTACAAGGCACAAGTCAGGAGTGTGATGGAATACTCCCCACTTGCCTGGATGGGTGCAGCCCCAACAACATTCAACAAGCTAGACATCATCCAGGACAAAGCAGCCCGCTTGATTGGCACCACATCCGCCACTTTCAACATTCAATCTCTTCACCATTGATGTAGCAGCAGTGTGTTCCACTGACAAGATGCACTGCAGCAGCTTACCAAGTTTCCTGTGACGTCATCTTCCAAACCTGCAGCCCCTACCGTCCAGGATCATCAGCTAGTTGCAACCTCCCATCTGCATCAGAAAGCTTGGGTTTGAGGTTCTCTGCAGCTCCCAAGTATAAACTGTATAACCCTGCTGCTTTACTTTCACAGATCCATGAAACAATAGAGACCATTAACCAGCTCAAGACACAGAGAGAGTTCATGTTAAGTTTTGCCAGAGATCCACAGGGCTTCATCAATGACTGGTTGCAGTCCCAGTGCCGTGACCTGAAGGTATGTATTTCATGTTGTGAAATCATGTTTAGCTCCTCTTTGGCTATGCATTCTTTTGACAATGCAACACTGTGCACTGTACTTCTCAGCAAAACTAGTTAGTGAAATTGTTACTTCAGACATGGGCATTTATTGGAGTAATGTTTGTTTCACAAGTCTCTCACTTCTGAGTTATAAGAAGCATTATTCAAAAGTCCTTAACTTGTTATAACAGGAATGTACTGTGCAGAAGGAGATTTGATATCTGATTATTTGTCCAAAATACTGTATTTCTAATCTGAACTGCCTGTGGTGAATTGTTGAATAACAGGCTTTATGTTTTTAATTTTCATCATTATAACAGACATTGTTGTTTACTGGCACAGTATATAGAAAACCTAGTTTAGTGTGCACAATATTGAAGTGCAGCACGAGAGAGAGAGAAAGCCTAATGTAGAATCTCATCCATAGCCACATGTTTTATTATGAGGTGTTGATGATTAAGTATGTTCCTATGACAATCCTGCTGGTTACTCTTGTTTCTCTTGGGCATGTTCCTTTATCTTTATAAATTGCCATAGTAGCTGGGTTAGTGTGTATTCCTTTTTTGCCTAGTGTCTGGGGTGAATTATATTTCATTGAAGAATTCTGGTGCTAGAGTGCTTTTCTGGATAAAGGGACAGAGATTGCTGCATGTGGTTTTAACCCAGCAAACGTTTCTGATCTCCCTGTCCAGTCTGCCGTTGTAAACCAAGTTTATACCGTTATCTTAATCGTTTGTAACAACCTGCCTTTCTGCTGAGTCATGCTGGTATTATCTGCTATGTTGTATTGGGACTGAGTAATCCTTCAGAAAGCAAGACTTCAACCACACTATTGACCTGCTCACAAATTGAATTGGTAGTTGACCTACAGAAATGACATTGCTACCTTATTTTGAACTGCAGTACATTAATTCTCCTGATTGAGCTTTTTTTTTTAAAATGAACACTGGCTTTATTTTAAATCTAAAAAAGCTGTATTCTTGCTGAGTGTAGCATCTTGTTTTTAATTGCTGTCAAAATAAAAGCCTAGGACTGAAAAATATCATTCAATCTGCCAAGCCCTTCCTTTCTCTGGGCCATTGACAAGCTATGCTGTCTTGGACTCTTCAACCCATTTCACCATAGTAAGCTCAACAGTTATCAATATCAGCAGGCTGCAGTTAATGCATTTAAAGGACATTCCTGGTAATGGTAGTTCAACAGAAATGTTAATCTGACCTGTGTCTCTAAGTACTTCCTGTAAAACTTGTCGTTTTAATTCTGATGTCCGCATTTGTGCTGGAGATCCCCATACAGATGTATTTTGTTCCTATTTCACCTCTTTATTCCAAGACCTGTAGTGGTCCCACTGCCAAGTGGGTGTGTTTATGTGGGTGATTTCCATTATAGATGTGAATGTAGGAAACTAAGTGTTAAGATGCATTGTATGACTTGAAAGTAGGTGTGCAATTCCAGCTGCACATCCAGATCCTGCAGACAGAAATGCTT
The DNA here is from genome assembly GCA_024137785.1 of Ginglymostoma cirratum. Lineage (NCBI taxonomy): Eukaryota > Metazoa > Chordata > Chondrichthyes > Orectolobiformes > Ginglymostomatidae > Ginglymostoma > Ginglymostoma cirratum. Next base: position 3,441,087 of record JAHRHZ010000089.1, on the reverse strand, counting down.
TGTGAATAGATTGTTTGTCCACCAATAACACTGGGGAGATGAGCAGTGGAATTCTGCTTGTGTTCTAGCTAATACTAATCCCTTAACCAACAGGGCTTTGAGAAAAATCATTTGATCATTATCTCATGGCTGCTTTTGCTTCTTGCTACGCGCAAATTGGCTGCCGCGTTTGCTTATAATTGTAACCAGGACTGCACCTCAAAAGTAGTTAATTGGGCTGCACGCATTTGGGAACATTGAGAGGTCAGGAAAGGCGCTAAATAATGCACGTATTCATTCATTCATTCATTCTTCACAGCCAGTTTCACAGCTGACAAATGCGAGAACACATTTTCGTAGATGATGCAACAAGAGGTTTGACTGTAAATTTGGTGAGCATGATGTGTAGTAAGGGTACACAAATGACAGGCCAAGATCCAAATCCAGTCATTGGCTGCAGTGTTTTTGCACCTCTGCAGGCTCCAGCAGATCGTGAGCAGCAAGGTTAGCTTTCCCTCATTGTCTACAAGAGTGAATCGAATAGCAGCAACCATATATTTCCATGGTTCCAAGTCCTACATTAGGATTATGACATCGAGATGTTTAAAGAAATCTGAAATGACTTAAATGTACAGAAATTTCACCACAGGACTTCGTTTTATCCCACTGTCTGCACGAGTTCTGTACTGGACTTATCCAATCTCATTGCCCTGCTCTACCTGCAGCCTTCATACTTTTCCTCTGACTATATTCCATCTTCAGAACTATGATTGACGTGGCTTTAATAGCTCCCAGTTGCAATAATGTATTCCACATTCTGATAATCTTGCATGTGGGAAGGGATAATTGTAACCCCCCTGTTTACATCTGTACTGGTCCTGAACATATGCCATAATCTGATCAATGGAAACAATCTTTACGTCTTCAAATATTCCTAACATTTTGAGCACATCTATTTGTTCCTCCCATGGCTTTGTCTTTTCAGTGAACTCATGGAGCTTTTCACGTCTCTCAGTAATTATTTCTGCTCATCCTTGTAAATCTGAGTTGTACCATTTGCAAGGTTCTCATGTCCTTTCCATGAATTTGCCCACAGAACTCTAACTTTAGCCTAAGCAACTGATTGATTACCACCTTGCCTTTGTATTCTTTGCCGTATAAATGAACTCTAGGATTCCATTAGTCTTTTTGATGTTAAACATCTACCTATCTGCACCCATAGCCAAACTCCATTGAGAGTTAATTGTTAAGGGTGTATTTCCATTCTCTATCCCCAATTCCATTCCCCACACAGCCCCGCCACTCTTCTCTTCCACTTCCCCCGTCTCCCAAACACCCTTTCTTTAAACTTCTCATATCTATATTGACCTGCATTTTCTACACAACTGCCCTGTTCCCTGTACGTTTTTGCGTCCTTTCCACTAATCATCAAATCCTGTTCTGCTTTCTCTGCCTGTGCCCAAATGTTTTATTCTTGTCTGTAGAGAAGAGAAGTCCTTACACAAATCCCTGCTGTTAATGAGATTTTTTGGTTTAAAATTTTGCAAATGGATTCTGCTTCAACAGAAATGGAAACCTTTCCCTTTGTTTGAATTCAACTGCGCAAAGCAAAAGTAAAACCTGGCACCTTGGCCCAATTGCCATGGCTAGGATTGGTCTTGATTTGTTGGGTACAAGAGATGCACATGATTCATTTGCTCCTGTTGCCTATTATTCAGCTGGGGCATTTTGAATACTAGCTGGATATTGGTCAGTCACTTGACTTTGTGTTTCAGACCATGAAGAATTGCTCCTGATTGCCCACATTTCATGGAGGTCTTCTTTCTTTACCTTTTCTTTCCTTACTCTATTTCTCTTTTTATCCCCCTCTCATGGTAGAGCAATGCCTTGGATGCTCCAAACTTGAGCCATTTATTATGCTTCAAGCCAAGTTCATGGCAACTGTGGCAACTCTGTAAAGTTTTTCTGTTCTACCTGACCAGAAGGTTCATACAAGCCAGTGACATCAAAAATGCATTCATGGTCTGTGCAAGAGACTGAGCTCCCAGCCTCCCTGTAGCTGAAATACAATGGTAGCCTGTGACATGGGGCATTTTGTATCGTGTCAAAGGTGTGGTTGTGACCTCCAGTCTGCTCGTATTTGCCGTTGCCAGTTTCACCCAGGGTGAAACTGCTTTTTTAGACATTATATTACAGAGCTGCTTTAGGAGATACTTTCTAATATTAGGAAGTAATTGCTACAGTAGTTTGTGCTACCACTGTACAGCTAGCAGTAAAACTGAGACTGGTAGTCGCCAAGCTGTGTAAATGGATACAATCTTGAGCAAGAAAGCTAAGGGTCTTGAATTCTTCTCCCGTTCTGGAAGCTGTGAAACTTAAATGGAAATCTAGACATTTATAGGCTGATACGAGGAAGGAAGACAGCGCATGGAAGCAAATTGCTGTATTTTTTTGGTCTGACCTGCTCATGATTCCACTACATTCTTAATGCTTTAGTAAGTCTTTCTGATATAAAAACACTTGCTATTAATGGGCCAAGCTACTCTACGTGAGCACATTTGATTTGGAAAGCATTGGATCTCATTGAGCACCTAAAAACCAGTACAGCATTCAGGAAAAGAACAGCAAAAGCAAGCATTTGGTTTTTATAGATAAATAGATAAAACGTGTGGAATATGAGGTCTCAAATCTTCCAGTGTTGCAGTAGCGACCTACCTTTATGGCACAAAACTATTGTGATCAAATTGAATAGTGCAGCAAGCTGGAAGGACTGATTGGCTACTACTGTTTCTTTGTTCCTACGTACATTGACATATCCTTAGAAAAGACACACCTGTATTTATCTTCGCAAAGCCCCATGCTTTCTGCATTACTCCCCAAAACACATTTAAGCATTTGTTCCACTTTTTACAGCCACTTGACATTGCAATATTTGCACTTTGTTCTACAGCATGAAGTGGCAGAAAGGTGGTGTTCAGCTGCATCGCCGATCCTGTGTTTCTGTGATGCGCTAATGAAATGCAAAATGCAATTGCCAAAAACCCATCTATCCCCTGACCTTTCAATAGCAAGAGAACTTGGCCTACCCCAGTAACTTGCATAGAATCTTGGAACCTTCGACACCATTTATTTTTAAGTTGCATCTGTCTATTCTAGTCACGTGTTTGATATTTTGTATTTGTAGTCTATGACTGATGTGGTAGGAAACCCAGAGGAGGAGCGCAGAGCAGAGTTCTACTTCCAGCCCTGGGCTCAAGAAGCTGTTTGCAGATACTTCTATTCGAAGGTAAGAATATGATCAGAATTGACAATCATTGGGTGAAATTTTTGTTTTAATTACTTTGTAATGGGGACTTTGGCATTGTTCAGTTGGACAGTTCCTTAAACCTGGGTTTAAATCCATCTGGTGTAGATGGGATGTATCTTTTGCATATCTGAAGTCCTCATGTGTGATTGAAGAAGAGGGTTGATACTACCTCAGACTCATCATTGCAGGCTTATAACATAAACATGCCCACAATTGTGCTCGGAGACCAGAAACAAGATTACTTCGGGAAATGGGAGAAGTACGTTTGTGATAGAACAGCACTCTCTTTACTAAATAAGTTGAGGCACATTGTTGTGAAAGGGGCATATCTGTTTGAGGCAGTTTACTCATAAGTATACCTTGTCAGACCTTCGACAAACAAGTGTTGAATGGTTTTCCTTTCAATGTCATTGTGCTGGCTCCTTAAATGATCTTCAGTACATTGTTATGAAATTGTTCAATTCCTCGGGAAATATCTGCTGGCCATACCAAAGTGAGGGGCAAAGGAATGGAATATTTGAATTTCACACTGTGGACTGGATTCTGAGTCAGCCGTGAAGCAGGGATACTTGCTGCTCACCTTCAAGTTGGTCTCACTGAGTGCTCGGATGATCTTTAGTGTGATGCTGCAACTGATGCTGGAGATTCCCAGCATAGAACTCCATTGATGTTGTCAGTCTGGCCAAGCAGCCACTCACATCAAAGGAGTTCACAGACACACACACACAAGAATCAAAAAGCATTAGAATAAAATCACTTTTGTTTTCAGACAGATTAATATGAAAATTGGGACATAGAAGTTGAAGGTAGAAGCTAAAGTATTCTGAAAAATCTTTTTTTATTTTGGAGATTAGTTTAAATTACTAATTAATCATTGAGTGGAACTTCAGGATTGTGAGTTTTTTCAGGGCCAGTTCTGCTTTTGTTTAAAATTTGCTCATGGGATGTGAGCATCACTGGCCTGGCCTAATTGCCTAGAGGTCAGTTAAGAGTTAACCATATTGTTGTGGATCTGGAGTCAAATGTTGGTCAGACTGGGTAAGGATGGCAGATTTCCTTCCCTAAACCAGATAGGTCGCTTTCTTTATTACAGATTTTTATTGAATTCAAATTTCACCATTATCATGATGGGATTTGGATCCCTGTCCCCAGAGCATTTGCCTGGAGTTCTGGATTACTAGTCCAGTGACATGACCATGAGACCTCGGCCTTCCTTTAAATTGCACTCTTTTTAAAAACTTGGTTAAACCTGACTAAATAAGGTCTCCCTAACATTGGGGTGGGAGCTGGGAAGTTGAAATTCTCATTGAATTCGGTGATTGCCAGCTCTGTGGCAGAACCCTGAAACACTGCAACTTTAGGACTGTCGTGCTAATCTCGGCATGCCCAACATCCTGAAGTTGCAGTCACCTTCTGAAAAGTCATGAGCACTGTCAACACCCACACCTCCACAAAATCCAGCCAAGTGGGGCACTTTGCTAATGAATTGCTTATGAGGTGTGATCACTTGTTAAATATGCAAGGTCCCACAATCTGTCAATATTAAATGGTCAGCTAATCGGTTTTTATGTTGCTGGTTGATGTAAATGTTAAGCAGGGTACCAGGAGAAAGGCCTCCCTGATCATTGTGTAGTTCCATGAAATTCTTGGGTGTTGGTTTAACATCTCTCCCGTAGCTGTGCAACACTCCCTGCATTTAACTGACAGCTTAGACTATGTACTCGAATCAGTGATCTGCCTGAGACCAGAGTGATTGCAACTGAACAGTGGGTTTTCAAAGTTTCAAAGATTGGTCAACAAGAGAACAAACAATTCAGACAGATGAGTTAAAAAGAACGTTAGTTTTGGCGAAGGTGTAAGCTTCATTGCCCTACACATTTGTCTAACTTAATTATCCTAGAGTTTTCCCTTTACATTATAACCAACAACTATAGCCTTTAAATGAGTGTCATAAGGCCAGTGTTATTCCTACTTCTCCATGAGCTTATTTTCTGATTGTCACATGCAGTGCCATGTGTCCAGGTTCCACAGTTTTCAGGGGGCAAAAAATAGACCACAGAATCCAGCCCTCCCAATACTAACTTTAATGTTAGTTATTTAGAAGACTTTTAAAGAGAAATGTAACTGTAACTTTAAACCATCCACACACTGAGCAGTGAACTCAACTGGTTGTACACCAGCTGATTGACTTGTTGCAAGTACAGTATTCCTCCTTGTACAAAGGGGAAGCTACTTCTACAAGTTTTCCTGTTTAGGTTTTAAGCAATGACAGTGGCAGTTGTTTCAGTTAGCCATTGAAATGATATCAAAGAACAATACAGCACAGGAACAGGCCCTTTGGTCTTCCAAGCCTGTGCTGACACATTTTGCCCTTCCATACTAAAACTGTCTTCACTGACAGGATCCGTATCCCCCATTCCCTTCCTATTCATGTATTCATCCAAGTGCTTCTTGAATGCTGCTATTGTCTTCCACCACTGCCTCTGGCGATGTGTTCCAGGCACTCACCACCCTTTGTGTGAAAAATTTGCCTTGCACATCTCTTTTAAACTTTGCCCCCTCACGCCTTGAACCTGTGTCCCCTAGTACTTGACTCATCCACCCTGGAAAAATCCACTTTCCACTCTATCCATGCCATTCACAATCTTATAAACTTTTATCAGGTTGCCCCTCAACCCCCCATTCCAGTGAAAACAAACCCAGTCTATCCAACTTTTCTTCATAGCTAAAATCCCCCATACTAGGCAACATCTTGGTAAACCTTTTCTGTACCCTTTCTGAAGCATCCACATCTTTCTGGTAGTGTGGTGACCAGAACTGTGTGCAATATTCCAAGTGTGGCCTAAATAAAGTTCTATAAAGCTGCAGCATGGCTTGTTTGTCCTTATACTCGGTGCTCCTTCCAATGAAGGCAAGCATGCCATAGGCCTCTTTTACTACCTTATTTACCTGCACTGCCACTTTCAGTGATCTGTAGACCTGCGCACCCAGATCCCTCTGCATATCAATACTCCTAAGGGTTCTGCCATTCACTGTATAATTTCCACCTCTACTTGTTCCTCCAAAATGCATCACCTCACATTTGTCTGGATTAAACTCTATCCACCATTTTTCTGCCTCTGCCCCTGCCTCCTACTGATCTAGATCCTGCTGTATCCTCTGACAATCCTCCTCACTATCTGCAACTCCACCAATCTTTGTGTCGTCCACAAACTTACTAATTCGACCAGCAACATTTTCCTCCAGTTCATTTATGTAGATCACGAACAGCAGAGGTCCCAGCACTGATCCCTGTGGAGCACCATCAGTCACAAATCTCCATTCCAAAAAGCATCCTTCCACTGGTACCCTCTGTTTCCTGTGACTGTGCCAGTTCTGTATCCATCTTGCCAGCTCATGACTTGATACCATGTGACTTCACTTTTTGTACCAGTCTGCCATGAGGGACCTTGTTAAAGGCTTTACTGAAGTCCATGTAGACAACATCAGCCGCTTTTCCCTCATTAATCATCTTCGTCATCTCCTCAAAAACGCGATCAAGTTAGTGAGGCACGACCTTTCCCGCACAAAACCATGCTGTGTATCGCTAATAAGTCCATTTGCTTCGAAATGCATATGGATCTTGTCCCTGAGAATCTTTTCCAACAATTTCCTTACCACCGACGTGAAACTCCTCAGGTCTGTAATTTCCAGGATTATCCCTGCTACCCTTCTTAAACAATGGGACAATATTGGCTATTCGCCAGTCCCCTGGGACCTCACCTGTGGCCAAAGAGGATACAAAGATGTCTGTCAATGCTCCAGCAATTTGTTCTCTTACCTCCATCAATATTCTGGGATAGATCCCATCAGGACCCCGGTCTTATCTACCTATCTTATCTACTTGAATACTTTTTAAGACGGACAACACCTCTTTCTTTCTAATAGCAACTTCGCTCAGAAATCCGACTCTCCCTCCCCTGAGATCATCCTCCACCAATTTGTTCTCTTTGGTGAATACCAACACAAAGTATTTGTTTAGGACCTCAACACACGTCGATCCTGATGTGATGTGGCATTTAAACAACTTGTAACTCCAGCTGAATTAACATCTTTGGGACATCTCTGCCTGTGTTACGCAGCTTTCTAATTGTTGAGATATGGACATGACATCAGGACCTATGCATATCCTTTATCGCATTTTTAGAAATATAAAGATTGATGTCCCTGTCTTCCAATAGTGGCATTGGCGTATCCGACTAACTTAGAAACAGGAAGAAGCCATTTAACCTCAAGTATATTCCACCATTTGCGGAGATTGTGGCTAATCTTTGATCCACATCTCTATTTTAAGCAATTGACCCAATACTCATTTCTATTTGCAGAAGAGACTTCCAAACTTCTGCTCTATTTTGTGTGTTGAAGTATTTTTTAATTTCACTCCTGAAATGTCTGGTTTGAACTTTTTGGTTGTGCTCCCCATCTCCCCCGAGCTGGCTAATTTTCTGGCTGCAGGCCGAAGGAATGTGTTGGTTGAGGGTCAGTGACAATGCCCAACTACCTTTATGGAGCACTCTGACTCCTTGCCTGACAGCAGCAGAGAGGGACCTGCCCTTGGGGATACTCAGCCATGCTAGTGTCTAGTATGGTTTTGTTTTCAAGTTCAGTCCAGCTATGTTAGTTGGGGTCTTTGATATGTGATTTGAAGTGCTCTCTTGTTCACCAGGTAGGTTCAGGAGAGCATTGTGACAGCGATAGCACGCCATTGCCTGTTGTTTCCACTGGGTCGGGTAGTCTGAAAATGGACTCTCTGCTTTTGTGTTATACTTTTGCAGTAAAGGTGGATGAACAACTTTCTTTCTCCTTTCTGGTTTGTTTTAGGTGCAGCAGAGAAGACAGGAGCTTGAACAAGCCCTTGGCATCCGTAATACATAAGCGACCTGTGTGACTTCGTCCCATGAGTGGCAGCAGGTTGACACGAGATGTCTGGGTTCAAGGTTGAAAGCAGTTTTATGAGTGCACAAAGATTTCCGTTACAGTATACAAACTGTAAAACTACATGCATCACTTGCACAAAATAAATCACCGCATAGCCCTTGTACTCCTGAAGTGTTCTTTGCTACCTTTTAGTACAACTGACACGTTCCCTTTATAAAACCGCATAGGATTAGAAAATAAAGTTAGCTTCTATTGGCATTCGGGGAAGTATAAGCCACACGTGGTGACCTCAGTAACTATGTAAAATGGTATATAAATGACTTAGTAGAACTACTAATAGAGACACATTAGCAAGCTAGATCCAACAGATTTGATGTTACACTTGCTTACTTTGCTACATTTTTTTAAGTGGCTTTGTGTTGAAAGTGGCAAGTATTTTGACCACAAACTGTGATTCCAGCTACCTTCTTAAATATATGCTTCCTTCTGGCAATCCTTAATATCAGTGAGCCAGTGGTGTATTTGCAGCAGTATTGGTATCTGCATGAAAATGGGTCAGCGCTTCTTTACCCTTTCATGCCAGGGCTAAGTAATGCCACTTGCCACCTGTTAGGGGCCATGCTAGGTTGCAGCATTTTAAAAAAAAAAAATGAATAAACCCAAAACTCACTAGCCTGCAAGTTACATAGACTTATTAATCCTTCTATTTCCAATGCATTCTTCCTCTGTCTTGTTCTTTTTGAAGGCTGAGTCTAATTTAGACTGAAAAGTTTCTTTTCCTCTGACTTGAAATTCATCTTTCTAGTATTGAACAAATGAGTTTGAAGTGAGTTTTACACTCAAATGAGTGAAAGACTTCAAAAATCACTCCAGTGCTGCTTTATATACTGGGTCGAATGTATTTTTGCGTTTTTCTTTATTCCTCCTGACTCCTATCAGAAGTTGCAAGGCCAGAAATGAAGGGATAATTTTCTCTGGCTTCAGATGTGGAAAATGTGTTGAATTCCAATTTGAAGGTGGTCAGCTGGCTTACAGTTGCTTTATCTGATGCATTGATAAAGGTATTGCATATGTTTCCTTGTTCACGTATCGTTCATTTCTTTAACTTGAAGACTTTGTGTGCTGGACCCTAAATATCACCTTTGTACTTTGCATTAGTCTTAACAGAACTCAGTACAATTCTACTGATTGGTCATGGAAATACCTGGCAAGCTGGTGAAATTAGGGCACTTTTCAAAACACACTTCAATCTTGGTCAAGGCACTAAATGGTCAGTTAACTTCTTACCTTACTATGTAACCTCTTACCTCTGTGAACATGTATGTAAATCCATGTAGCAGTGATTGAAACCCAGTCCGGTAGTTGTATTAACTGCAACAGTTGGACTAAGTCTTGGAAGAGCGCAGCTTCATAGGAGTCAATATTTTGTAGTGATTTTAAAAGTTAATTAGATTCAAAAATGAAGGGGTGACGAACTGATACACAACCATTCTTGGTCTTCGCAGCAGCATTGTAGCAGCTTATGCTGATTCACGTGTGATCCCTCTTTCATGTGAACCACATGTATTAGTCAAGTTTAACTTTGTGACGGTGAGATAAGTCTCTTCACTTGAGCCCATCGTAACTTGATTCTACCATTCAGCTTGGAAAGAGTTGATGCCATTCTCTGAAACGGGATAAACCAGGTTTTGCCAGCTTGCTTAAAAAATAAATTAATTATAAGGATTTTTATACAAGTTCCAATACAGTTTAAATGAATGGGTGTGTACACTTTAGCATTTAATTTTCAGCAATTAATCTTGCACTATCCACCTTTGACGGCACTCTCATGCTTTTTGCATCTCTGTAGCCTACTGATAGTCATTATCGAGCTCTCCATTAAAGAATGACCAGGTGAGTAAGTTTCCGCACGGTGAATGGTGCAAAGAGGTGGCTGGGGAAGAAAAAGTAGTTCTAAATGTAACATTACATATTTGTTCAGATAATCACGTGGGATTAGGGCAGAGTTGTTCCACCTTCCCATGACATTCTGCAGGAACTATTGTCACACCAGTGTTTTATTTATGCACCACCACAATGTGAGAACCATTCCCCTGTAAAGAGAGTCTTTTTCTTGCAAAATCTCCCAAATTTGGAGGTGCCTCAGTGGGTAAGTGTACCCAATGGTATGATACTTAAACCATGCGTGAACAGGAAAGTCCCAAGTTTACATGGTAATTTACTCGATTTGAGAAAAGAATTAACCTGAGTTCCCACTCCAAATTGCTACCTGGTCATTTCTTCTGGAAAGTGCTGACGTGGATATCCACCACAGCCTGAATCCATTATTGTGGTTCTCCATCATAGAATATGGAGTAGTATTCAATATCTTGGCTTCCTTGTGAGTAATTGCTATCTGTGTGGTTGGGGGAAAATGCCATTTCCCATTGAACCATTGCTTCAGGAGATGAAACAGTTGAAGGGGGCAGATCTTCTAAAGTTTCATTGGGTCAAATATGGAAGTAATGGCAAATGGCTTTTTCCATCAGATGCTGACCGGCTGGGCGTTACATTTCCAGTGAAGTGAAGATTGACACTGCTGTTAAATACATAAGCTGAAACCACTTGAACAGGCCAGCATATAGAATTGGCCACTGTATGTTTGGAATAAGCCTGATCTATGTTGCCAGGTGATCTAGGGTCTATGTTCCCGCTAGCCACCTCTTCCAAATGTAGGAAAAAATTATATGAAGATAATTGAGTTTAAAACTCTTCCTTGTGTGCTCTTTCCAAGTGTGGTATGAATGTGGTTAGGATGGGAGTAGTCACTAACAAGCTGTATTTAGACAGTTAAACCTCTGCAGTTATTGCTGCAATAATCTGTATTTTTACTGAGTAGTATTTTGAGGGACCAGACTTTTGTACTGTACGCTTGTATGTGTCACTCAGTTTTAATAAAACCTTCAATACAGAATGTTGCTGTCTGATTTACTGCAGTGTATATCTGCATTTAGTGCCGAAGGGGAAATGGTCGGGCGTGCGGAGCATTGTGAGGCTGTTACTGCAGCATATTGATATGTATTCGCAAATTTATTCAGTGAATCATGGATAAGTTTGAGATTTCCTTGTCATATAAAACAAAACAAGCTGACTGACCAGCAATTTCTGTGACATGCAGTACATGATCCATTACAGTAATGAAGGAACTGGTTTTATGACATTACAGTTGGTTCCAATGTCACTAAATTATTCCGGAAGAGTTTTGAGTCCAGCCGTACTGTGCTGCATTAATAAATGTTTTCACCAATTTGTACACACATGATATTCCTTACTAAATGAGAAGTGAACTGATTTTTATGGTTTTGGATGGGGATGGACAGAAGTTACAAACTTGTTACTCACTGTAACAACAAAGTGCCTATTTGGTTAACTAAAATCTGGTGTGTTTGGACTTAATGGTAGAATCACACACCATAGAATGAGCCATTTGGGTGAGGCTAATAAAGATGGGTGTAAAGATTGGATATTGAAACCTATTCCACAAAGCATTGGCGGTTTCGTCTTTTCCCCACTCCCTTCTGTCCAGACACACTTGCCTCTGGGGATGGAAATCCAATATTTTAATTGTAGCAAAAAAAGCTATTGACTTTCGGGTTTCGTTATCTTGTTGCAAACAAAGGTAATTCACCAAATGTGCTTTGGTTTCTGTGATTCCTGCTTTCCAAGGAATTGTCTGCAATTGGTGAAAATTGGATGTTGTGCAGTTCTAATATGCGAGCCAAATGCGCTACACGTTATTGAACATAAAGCAAGCATTCAAAATGAAGATCGACATACTCTGATCTTCACTGTCTCTTTTTGCAATTGAAAGGTTTTGATGAAAATCCAGCAAATTTACCCTTTAAGTGTTTAGTTGATTCAACGGAAAGCATGATGTAATTTTGATTGGCATTGTGATGCTATGCTATTACCACCTCTTGCTCTGTGCTGTGGATTCTGCAGAAAGCATGCAGAGAATGAGCTTGAATGACCAATTTTTGGCTGACTTGTTACCCTATTGTTAGGCGACATCATGCAATCTTAATTGTGCACTTGAGCAGGCAAATGGCGTCTCAGTTTAGCATCTTGCCCAAAAGACAGTGAAGGAAAGGGAATGGGAACAGGATCGAAACTGATTGCATTAACCATTTTGAGCATGAAGGAGCCAGTCAGTAACTGCCTTGTGTAGTCAATGAACACAGTTATGCCACCACCACCTTGGTCTTGACACAAAGCAATTTTGGAAGCTCACTGATACAAAAATGGTCGCATAACTCGAGTCAGGTCCGTGATTGATTCTCAGATGGACTAATGCAAGATGATGTTAGACTCTTTCCCAGTGCGGTATAACTCCAGTCATGCTGGACCATTTTAAACTTGTCTTCACAATCAGCTGGAGTTTTACTGCATTCAGTGTGAATTCATAAGTCACGTGAAACGCTGTCCAAATTTTTAAAAAATTGAATGTATTTCTTGTTTGTCCGATTTTGCTCGCAGTCCTGACCGATCATTCTTTGTGTGAATCTTAACGGAGGATGTTGGCAGGCTATTAAAACTGCACAAGAATGTTGCATTTGAATTGCACCCCATATCTGTGCATATATTTCTAGCTAGGGAACCCATTTTCTCTCCTCCTGTTAAGGTCAATGGTTGTCCCGAAGTAGCTATCCTGTGTTGATCAGCTAACTAAGCAGAGAGTGGAGCACTAGTTGAGATCAATTATCCATTTATCCTAGCCTCACGCATTGCTAGCCATGGGCAGAGTTTATCACCGAGCAGGATGCAGCTGATCACAGAACTCCAATCTGCTGGCGCAAAACATATACTACAGCTCCAATTAGCCGTGGCCAAGTGGTAGCTGCCTCACATGAGTCAGAATGTTGCAAGCTCAAATAGCACTTTTGAGATTCGACCTTACATTCCTAGGCTGATGCTTCCAGTGCAGTACTGAGGGATTCTTACATCATCAAAGGTGACATCTTTCAGATGAGAAATCAAACTGTAGACCTGTCTGTCTTCATATAGTGCAAAAGATCCCAAGGCAGTATTTGAAGACTAGGTGTCTCCCTGCTGTCCTGCTCTTCAAACAGCACCTAAAACTGATGATCTGGTCCTACACTGCTGTTTGTGGGAGCTTGCTGTGCACAAATTGCTTCCATGTTTCCTATGCGACTACTTCAAAAGCACTTCAATGGGATGTCAAAATTGTGAAAAGGCAATGTATGAAAGGCTGTTTCTTTTTTAAATCAGCCTGAGATGGATGTCTCTCATCCTTAAAAGATAGACATCTTTCTCTCTGTCTCTCATGTGCCAATTTTGTGGCCGAGATGGTACAAACACTGCAGCCCTGCTCAGTCTCATAAACCAGACTGCAGCAATTTCATCAGTGGTTAGCTATACCTATATGAAAATGGCATCCAAATCAAAAGCCATGTAACAGGATTGCAGACTTCTCCTAACTGCTGCAATGTGAGCAGTTTTCTGAAACCTTTAATTGAGCACAAGTCATGGCTGTGGCACACCAAGTTCTTTCAACTCAAGCGAATTGTAACTGACAAATTTAATGAAGCATGGAATTTTTTTTTTTGGAAAGGAACTGTTGTGTTGTGCAAATGTGGCTGAGGGAAAGGGGCAAAAATCCTGTGAAATTTCAAACTGTGAGGAGTTCTGATCATTCATCCACTCCTAATATTTTGGAAATTTCACACTTGTACTTGAAAAATGTTCCTTACATTACAGCACTGCTTTGAGATTTTGGGCAGTAGTAAAAGTCGCGACAAGTCATTACCTATTTTTCAGAACCAGTGTTAAAGTCGACAGCAGAGTGTGATGGCTTGGCATTCAGACCAATTTCTAAAGTAATTAAATAGTAAAAGTAGCAACACAATGTAACAAACAAAACTTTTACAGCAAGTTATTCAAGTTTGGAATGTACTGTCTGAAAGTGTGATGGAGGCAGGTCTAATTGAGGCATCCAAGAGGGCATTGTTTCGATTTAATTAATCCGCCACTGTGCAGGGCTATGGGGAAGAGTCTGAGAAAGGCACTCAGTCATGATACTGTTTATCCAATGCAGACCCAATGGGCTGAATGGTCTCCTCCTGCACCACAACAGTTTTGTGACTCTGAATAAATAGTAGGGAGTGATTAAAAGGTTGCAATCCCAACAAGAGATCTGATGAACAGTAAAGATGATGTCTGAACCACTGATTTGCTTATTAATTTATAACCCACTTTGAGTTGCTACTGTTTCATATCTCAGGGCAGGGGAGCTTTATTCAGTTTTTAGGTGATTGCTGTAGATTTGAGTTGATTGGGAAATTCAACCAAATTCAAATTGTCACTTTCCAATCAAGCTTGGGGCGTTCATTCATATCCTACACCAGAGATTTGACCACAGAATTTAAGTTGTCATTCACTCACCTCCAGTACTCTGGGACGGCGAAACTGCTGGAAGTGCTGGCTGTTCTGTTTGCAGTATTTCAAAATTGAGCAATGTCTCGTAAGGTGTTTATCTCAACCTACATCTCAAAAATCATTATCTGATCATTGGCACAGAGGGAGTCTTGTGTGTATTTTGCTGTCAAATTTCCTACAATGGAGAATTATTAGCAAGAAATGATCTTGGATCAGAAGATTTGGATAGGTAGGTGAATAAGAAAGGTTTGAAGGGATGTAGGCCAGGAGCAGGTACGTGCGACTAGTTTAGATTGGGATTATGTTTGGTACGGACTGTGGAACTCATATAGGTCGAGGTTAAAAAAATGACAAAGGGAAAATGATGCTGGTTGGAGTAGTCTACAGGCCCTCTACGCAGCTACAGTACTTATAGGACAGAGAATAAGTCAGGAGATAAGGAAGGCATATCAAAAAGGCAGTGTGTTAATCATGGGAGACTTGCGATGCCAAGGCACATGAGGCTATGGGACAAGTGCTGGACAACGGGATTAGAAAGTGAGGCGTTTGTTTTTGAGTGATCAAGACGGGATAGGCTGAACGGCCTTTTTTGTGCTGGAGACATCTATGACTATATCGCCATCCCTTCACTGGCTGGGTCAAAATCCTGGAATTCCCATCGTGGGGGTATTTACACCACATGGACTGCAGCGGTTCAAGAACGCAGTTCAGTGCCACCTTCTGAAGGGGTAATTAGGGATGGGCAACAAATGCTAGCCCAACCAGTGATGCCGACGTCTTACGAGTGAATTTTAAAAAAAAAGACTGCGAAGCTCTTTGGGATATCTTGAGGTTTGCGGAAGGCGCTATCGTAAATGCGACTCTTTGGACCTGGGGCTTGTTGTTTATGTTAGGCCGGACGGTCTGGGGCATTGATGCACCCAGATCCTGAGCACAAAATTGCAAGAGATTTCAACTTGCTCTAAACTCTCTTTTTCGACGGGATATGAAACGTAGCCAGGCCGATCGCTTGGCGAGGAGGACCGTACCGGATCCTTACCCCTTCACGTTTTGGGAGAGCCTGCCATTTTGAGTAGTTTGTACCGCTGTAACTAAAAAGTTGCAACGGTTCTGTGCGGCAGTCGTCGCTGAGCGAAATCGGGTGGGGGTTGGAGAGAGAACACGTGGTTAAGAAGTGCCGAATCCGCAAAGTGTCCCGCAATCCGCTACAGACCCTGAACACAGCACCTTCAGCTCCTGAAAGCAGTAGCAAGCAGGCCATGGCTCCTCCTCTTAAAGTCTGTATCGTTGGATCTGGCAACTGGTAGGTTTCAGTCAGTCCCTGCTTGTTACTGTAGTGTGCATTTGTTAAATTTCAGTTGGTGTCATTTCAGGCCTGAATGTTTCATACATGAACAGAACCGAGTATTGGTACAGGCATTGCGAAAAAAAATGCGTTTTTTTAAGATTGTGCACTGTACAACCTACTCGGGTTTTTAAAAAGGGCTTCAGTCAGCTCCAATATTGATTCGGATTAATAGTTACCCTCGCTGCGGTATTCAAATCCAGGAAGTCCAAACTAGTTCGGGAAAAAATATGCAGCGTTTCATTTATCTGCATCAGTTCGCTGACTTGCATTTTATTCGGTTGTGTTTTTCCAAATGCCATACAAGTGGGTTGCCTGTGTTTAGTTAGAACCGGTTTTTAAATTGAACGTACAAAATAGCCATAAGATTGAAGCTACTGAATACCGCGGTACGCTTTGGGGTTTGGGGAATGTAAAATTAAGCCCTCTTGTGGTGCAGTGGTATGTCCCTACACCTGGACCTGAAAGCCCAGGTTCAAGTCCCACCTTCTCCGGCAGCGTGGAATAATATCTCTGCACAGGTTGATTAGGAAAAAAATAGGTTAAATAAGAATGAACACAGCAGGTCAAGCAGCATCATAGGAGCAGGATGCTTGACCTGCTGTGTTCATCCAGCCCCATGCTTGTTATCTCGGATTCTCCAGCATCTGCAGTACCTTTTATCTCTGATACGAGGTTAAATAAGAATGAACAGCAGCAGCCTGTTCAGGTATTTTGATCAGCTATGTCTGACCAACACCTCAACTCCATATCATAGAACTGCTACAGTACAGAAGGAGGCCACTCAACCCATCAAGTCTTAACTGAGCCCCTGAAGACCATCCCTCTGCTCTATCCGTATACTTACTATGGCTAATCCACCTAGCCTGTACATCCCTCAACACTACGGGACAATTTAGCATAGCCAATCCACCAGGTCCCTGGCGCTGTGAGGCAGCAGTGCTCACATCCCCAAATACCTGACAATTTATCTCAGACTTGTGCAATCATAGGATGTTACAGTCGGCAAGGAGGCCGTTTAACCCATCATTTCTGTACAGGTTCCTGAAAAAGTACCCAGCTGCAGCTTGCACATTTCAGTTGACCATTCATGTTCACAGCTTTTGATGGATGGGCTGGGGCAAAGCTCAAGTACCCTTTGTGTGAAGAAGTTAGCCCTGATTTCACCTCTGAACACCCGGGCTCTAGCTTTAATGTTCTGCAGTCCCCCACCAGAAGAAATAGTTTACCTGTCCTTCCCTCGTCAACAATCATTCAGGGGATAGGATGACTTGCTTCCACTCCGGGATTCCCACTTGTCAGTGGTGATATTTAGGGAAGCTTTCAGGGTGTCCTTGTAATGCTTCTTCTGCCATCTGCGTCATTGCTTACCATTGTGGAGCTCGGAGTACAGCCCTCGTTTAGGGAATCTTGTGTCGGGTATGTGGACAGTGTGACCCACTCATTGCAGCTGGTCGTATGTGACCAGTGCCTCAATACTGGGGATATTGGCCTGGCAGTAGACACACTCGAGGCCAAGCTACAAACCCGTACCTCTTGGTGCAAGCAGAAATCCAACGTGAACTCCAGTGCGTCAAAGCAACTTTCAGATGCCTGACAAACAGAGTGTTCAAACTGTGAGACCCCAAACCCAGCACCGACCTCATGGTTTACAGAGAAGTTGTGGTCCCCACCCTCCTATGTGCATCAGAAACATGGACCATGTACAGCAGACACCCGAAATCTCTGGAGAGCTATTATCGGAACTGCCTTTGAATAATCCTGCAAATCCACTGGCAGGATGGGTATACCAGTGTGAGCGTCCTCTCCCTGAACCATATCTCCAGTATCGTGTTTACTTGTATTGAGCTGATCAAAGCTCATTGAGCATCTTAAAACCCTCAATGAGATCATCTCTTGACCTTCTGAGCAAGCCAAATTTACACATTCTCTCCCCATAATTATCCCCTTTAGTCCCATTATTGCATTTGTTAATCTGCTGTGCACTCTGAGGCTAGCAACCTCCCTGAGGTATGGTGCCAAAGGCTGAATACAGTATTCTAGATGGCCAGCAATGTGGCCTGATAGTTTACAGTAATCTGATGTAAATAATTCAGTGAGACCACCATGTACATAGGCACAGGGAGAAGCCATCCAGCACCTTAGACCTGGTCAACCCTTCAATGAGATTGTGGCTGATCTGTGACAGAACTCCACATATCTGCCTTTGCCCCATTTCTCTGTCAATCCCATTTTTAAAACGAACAATTGATCAAGCAGCCGCAATGTGTCCCAAGCACCTACCACCCTTCGCATGTGGACGTGCTCCCTAATATCACCCCTAAAAGATCTGGTTCTAATTTTTAGGGTTTGCCCCTAATGCTAGCTTCCCCAAGCAGCGAAAATAATTTGTCTCTGTCCAGTCTAACTGTTCCCCTTTATCTTAATTGATCATATCATCCTTTCTCATCAATTTTGCAATGTCACCTTCTTTCTCATGTTGTGAACTTGGGTGTAGGTAGAGACAAGAGCTATTGGTAATCAGGATTTGGGACTACACGGTGACCATTGTAGTTTTAGGGTCCAATGGAATATCAGTGCCAATGTTTGCAGTTATTTCACAACACAAGCGATAGGAGCAGCTTGCTCCATCATTCATTAAAATCATGGATTTCCCACACTATCCTCATGTCCTTTGAATCTCTTGTGCCCCTCTCCCCCTCCTTTCCTATTGCTCTGCACTGCTGCCAAGGCAAGACAGATTCTGGGTAACCTGGTGCCCATGCTTAACTAGTTGCTGCAGTTGGCCCAGTTCACTGACTACTTTGGCAGCAGTATAGAAGCAGGAAAGCAATTGGCAGTTAACCACAAATGATAGCTTCTCAATTCAGTGATGTAACTGTCAGTGCTCAGGGTGGTATGTGAAGCATGCTGAAGAGCACTGCAGAAAACATTCCTACAATTGAAGTCAGGCAAATGGCTTTTCTAACCCTGTTGAAACAATCAGAATTGGATCTGATCCAAATGTGCTTATCGCATCGTTGAAGAATTAATATTTTGCAATTCCTGCCCCACAGCCATTTTGTTATTCTACAAAAAAAAACAAGCAATGAATAACTGAAACTGAAATGAAAAGGGAAATGGGGTGGAAATGGAACAAAATTAGACCGTACTAGTGACATTACAATTGGCTTCAATATCCCTATCAGCACAGGTTCCTGTTTCCATTTGCTATCCAGTGAATCCTGTTTGAGTACGTATGTGTGTGTGAATGTGAGATGGGCACTGGATAACAGCCTCGCATGGTTGAATGTCCCATTGACACTCATGCAAGGTGAAAACAAGGAATCCCAGGTGAGGTACCATGAAGCATTAGTAGAACTGTACATCAGTTTGCGCATCAGTGCATACAGTTTGGATGGGTGTTTTGTTAAAACAAAAGAGTGAATATAATTAATTACTGTCATTTTTTGTACATACGTTAAAACCAGATAGTGCCTAGCATGACATTATCTCTGTGTTTGAGCATGGACTGTTGAACTCAATCTTTGGCTGCTGGGCCTAGCTGACTTTGTGTTTGTTTTTGAAAGCAATATAGATAGCTTGGGAGATGGTCACTTGTCAAAAGTCTCGTAGTAACTTGAAAAACTTTGTAAATTGTACTTAGTGTACTGAAAAATCATAAATCTCTATGTACTGCTGAAAAAAATCATTGCTGTAACTTTTCATCAGGACAACTCTCAAGAATACCAGTTTAGTAGGGAATCTTGTACAGCATGAGAGGAGAGTGCTGATTGGCTGGCAAGTGGACTCTGGTGAAGGTGTAGGGATGGAAAGTGCACCAGTTTGTGACAAGTGACAGTTAACGGTCAGGCTTTTTTCTGATTTTGAGGCAGGCAAGTTGACTCTGACTAGTCCAGGCATCGCCCAGAGAAATGAACAAGTGAATAGCTGTCACCTATTTTGTTGAGTTGAAAAAGGAGCAGTGCCTGTACGCACTCTTTCTGTTTGCAAAGACCAAGGCCCTATGTATTAATATATGTAGCTTCCAGCACATGCACATGAGCAACACTGTGAGCCCAACTGACAATCGGTTTGTTTCTCAAGGCAATGTCTAGACCAATCAGGGTGGTCTGTTTTAAACAGACCTAAGCCTGGTAGTTAATTGTTAGTTGTAATTAACTGGTGCGTTCTTCGTGACAACACCTCTACCAATTAGGATTTATGTAGCAACCAATCAGTGTTCTCCTCTCATGCAGTAGAAATGTTGGTTTTCAACTTAAATTGATACTCTTGCAAAATATCCAGATGTTGAAGATTTTTATCTGGCGTGCAAAATGGGTATTTTTTTCAACAACATCCAAAATCTCAATCATCGAATTACAGAAGTGTTATAGCACAGAAGGAGGCCATTCGACCCATCGAGCCTGCACCAGCTCTTCAAATGCACATCATTCCCTTGTGCCAATCCCCTGCTTTTACCCCATACCTTTTGTGCACTATTTTTATCCAAAGAACCATCCAATGCCCCTCATGAATACCTCAATGGAACCTGCCTCCACCACATTTCACATTTGCAGGCCGTGCATTCCAGACCCTAACTACTTGCTGGGTGAGAATGTGTTTTCTTGTATTACCCTTACTTCATTTACACATCAGTTTAAATCCATGTCTTCTCGTTCTTGTTCCTTTTATGAATGGGAACAATGTCTTTCCAACTACTCTATCCAGTCCGGTCATTGATGTTGAAAACCTCTATCGAATCACCTCTCAACCTTCTTCTCTCCAAGGTGAACAGTCCCAACATCTTCAATCTGTCCTCATCACTGAAGTTTCTCATTCCTGAAACCATTCTTGTAAATCATTTCTGCACTCTCTCTGGATGATGTGGGGCCCACAGCTGTACACAATCGTCCAACTGAGGTCTAACAAGTGTCTTGTACAAGTTCACCATCACCCCCCTGCTCCTTTACTCTGTGTCCCTATTAATGAAGCTGAGGGCACTGTGTGCTTTATTCACTGCTGTCTCCACCTCTCCTGGCCCCTTCAATGATCTGTGCACAGATACACCCAGCTCCTGCTCCTGCACCCCCTTTAGAATTGTACCCCCTGTTTTATATTGTCTTTCAATGTTCTTCTAACCAAACTGCATCATAGAAACATAGAAAATAGGTGCCGGAGTAGGCCATTTGGCCCTTCGAGCCTACACCACCATTCGGTATGATCAAGCAATTTCAGTTTCTCATGCGCGCTTTCCCTCCATATCCCTTGATCCCTTTACTCACGAGAGCCATGTCCAGCTCCCTCTTGAATATATCTAACGAACTGGCCCCAGCCGCCTCCCTAGGGAGAGAATTCCACAGGTTCACAACTCTCTGAGTGAAGAAATTCTTCCTCACCTCAGTCCTGAATGGCTTACCCCTTATTCTTAGACTGTGACCCCTAGTTCTGGGCTTCCCCAACATTGGAAACATTCTTCCCATATCCAGCCTGTCCAGTTGCATCAGGATTTTATACGTTTCTGCGACCACCGCACCCCACCCGCTCTCCCCCGCCCGCCCCATTCTTCTACATTTCAGGGAGTACAATCACGGTCGATCCAGATTCTTCATATGTCACCTCACCTCACACTTCTCTACATTGAACCTCATCTGTCACCTGTCTGCCCACTCCATCAACTTGTCAATGTCATTTTGGAGTTCCACAGTGTCCTCTTCACAGCTTACAAACCTTCCCAAGTTTAATATCATCTGCAAATTTTGACATTGACCCCTGTACACCAAGATCCAGATTATTAATGTATATCGGGAAAAGCAGGACCTCAATGTTGACCCAGGGCTAGGGGGAAGGGGTATAGGTGTTGTTCTTTTCATAGCGTTTTGTTTGCCTTTCCACCTGGCACCAAAGTTACAAGTTAATGCTTTTGACTTCTCTGGCCAATTTTCACTTAATTGTACCTAGTTTAAAATTAGAACGGTAATGAATCTTCCAAGGCATAGCCCAGCTGTTGGAAAATTATATGACTGTGAAATCTACTGTAAATTTGATTGCTAGCCAGTGACTTTGGCAGTTTGCTTTGTGTACACTACTGAACAGTGATTACATTAAACTAAAATATTTTGCTTGTGTTATCGTTCAGCTTCGCACAATCAAAAGATTAAACAAAGTGTTACAATGTATCTGCATGGGGTGGGAACTGGAACGCGAGAGAAAATGATTTGTTTCTCTGGTACCTTTCACAATCTCAGGATTCCCCATGAAAATGTATTATGGCTAGTGAAGTACTTCTGATGTAGTCACTGTTGCAGGAAACACAACAGCCAATTGGCACCCAGGGCTCCCTCAAACAACTATGTAATAATGAGCAGATAATCAGGTTTGGTCTTGGTGGTTGAGGAATAAAGTATTGGCAAAGACAATAGGGAGAACTCTTCTTCAGAATGCCATGGGATCGCATGCATCCAGCTGGGAGAGTGATAAAGGCCTCTGTTTAATGTCTCATTGAAAAGACCAGTTGGTTTTCAACTTGGTTTACCTTTAGGGGACCTATGATCACCTTACAGATAGGACTTTTTTGTCTTATAGACTTAATTTATCCAACAATTCAAATTAACAAACTTTTAAAAAGTCTGATTTGGAAACTCAGTTTATCAAAGTGGAACTAGCCCTTTTTTTTAAACATTAACTCCTTCCAGGCAAAAGCCTGTAGAAGTCAAAATCAGTTCTGTGTGAATCTTCCGCACACTTTGGGACCAAAGCCTTTCAAAAAAAAAAGAACTGTTCATTAACAGTCATTAAGAGCTGGAGAACTGGGATGGGGAAGGATCAACTAGATTCTAAATTCTGTTCTCTGGTACATAGTGTTTTAGCAAGGAAATGCTACAACAGGGACATTCAGAATGTGATTCCAACATGCATGGATGTACTTATGCTTGTAATTGCAGCTGTCCCCACTGTTTGGACAACTCGAGTAAATGTGCAGCAAAGACCTTTTGCCTTTGCCCAGGAACAAAGCTGGGGAAGAAGACATTGATTCATGCTGACCCACTGTATACTCCCAATACAGGGATGATGAGACAAGCTGCTGGGGGCAACTCAAATTGTACTCTGTATTGTAGGGGCGGGGTGGGGGTGGTGGTCTGTGATTTTAGAGTATTTACAGCATGGAAGCAGGCCTCTGCTGGTGTTTCTACTTCACATGGTGTTCCTTCTGCCCAGCTTCATCTCACTTCCATCAAGGAGTTGACTTAGCCTTGAACCCATGACTTTTTCTGATGTCTGAATCTATCAAGCCAAGCCAAGGCAGGAGCTGCTAATAACAAAAATAACAAAAAGCCTCTCGAACCTGTTCCACTGCTAGGTCATAAGTCAGCTGTATGTTAATTCCATCCACCCACTTTGGTTCCATCACCTTTCCCACTCTTACACAGACAAATCAATCAGTATGACTAGGCAAGATGCTGTGAATGCTAGAAAGCTCACGTAAAATCAGAAACTACAGATCTGGCAGCATCTAGGAAGAGAGAAACAGTTCCTGTATAAAACCAACCTTATCCCTTTGTCAAACTGACTTTTCACTTCTGAAGGTGCCCCTAATGAGATGACGCAGTTGTAGATGGCGGTCAGATGAGGGCAGCACGAGGAAAGAGATCTCAGGGGAGCAATCTGAATGACAGCCTAAATTCCAGCATCAGCAGCGCTCAGGGAGGAGCATGCTTACTCCTCAATCAAAGGGAAAAGGGTTCAAGAACCACTCCTGAGAATGCAGCACATAATTCAAGGTGACACTCCACAAAGCCTATCCACCATTGACGAAGCACAAGTCAGGAGTGTGATGGAATGCTTCCATCACATTTCAGCAAAGCTTTCTCAGAATTCTTTTAAAGGGATTTTTAAAGTGAGAACCTAAAATTCTTCAATGCTTGTTGTTAACCAATCATCCTGTCCCCAGCAAGGAATTCTAGACTGCTAACTCCAACTTTGGGCTTTTGGACTCCATCTTAAGAGCAAGGACATTTAATAAACTGACTCAGAGATTGTAGGAACTGCTGATGCTGGAGAATCTGAGATAACAAGGTGTGGAGCTGGGTGAACACAGCAGGCTAGGCAGCGTCAGAGGAGCAGGAAAGCTGACGTTTCGGATCTGGACCCTTCTTCAGAAAATTTTCTGAAGAAGGGTCCAGACCCGAAACGTCAGCTTTCCTGCTCCTCTGACGCTGCCTGGCCTGCTGTGTTCACCCAGCTCCACACCTTGTTATCTCCGACATTAACAAACTGTTGTTTTGTTGAATTATCTCTGTATCTCCTTGTGTGCTTGTATTGTAGATATCCCCCATGCCTAACAGTGTGTGAAACAAACCAACTCTGTTTTTTGACTTTACCATAATGCTGTGAAAAGTCAGAGCCCATAAGCAGAGGGAGTGGGGGAAATTTGCCCCACTGTGTTTTTCTAAAATGTTGAGAATTAAAACAATAATCTGGCAATGGACAGGTGATGAGAATAGGGAGAGAGATTTGTTTTACAACCCCCAGTCTGTTTGTAATTACAACAGTTTGCCTTGACCTTCTCCAGGGCAGAGAGACAATAGATGCCCGCTCTGCCACCATGCCCACATCTGAAAAGCAAATCAAAAATCCTCCAGTGCACTACTATAGGAAGTCCCATCCTTTGAGAAATTGTAGGAAGGATGTTGTTAAACTGGAAAAGGTTACAGGAAAAATTTAAAGGATGTGTTTAATTCATTCTTGGGATGAGGGCGTCACTGGCTAGGCAGCATTCATTGCCCATCCCTAACTGCCCAGAGGGCAGTTAAGAGTCAACCACACTGCTATGGGTCTGGAGTCACATGTAGGCCAGACCAGGTAAGGATGGCAGTTTTCTTCCCTAAAGGACATTCGTGAACCAGGTGCGGCTTTCCAACAATTGACAATGGATTCATGGTCATCGTTAGATTCATATTCCAGATATTTATTAAATTCAAATTCCATCATCTGCTGTAGTGGAATTCAAACCTAGGTCCCCCAGAACATTAGCTGGGTTTCAGTCCAGCAATAATACCACTAGGCCCTTGTTGCCAGGGTTGGATGGTTTGAGCTATCGGGAGAGGCTGAATAGGCTGGGGCTGTTTTCCCTGGAGTATCGGAGGCTGAGGGGTGACCCTATAGCGGTTTATAAAATCATGAGGGGCATGGATAGGCTGAATAGTCAAGGTCTTTTCCCCAGGGTAGGGGAGTCCAAAAATAGAGGGGCATAGGTTTAAAGTGAGAGGGGCAACTTTTCATGCAGAGGGTGGTGCCAGCGGAAGTGGTAGAGGCAGGTACAATTACAAACATTTAAAAGGCATTTGGGACAGGAACATGGATCGGAAAGGTTTAGAGGGATGTAAGCAAATGGGACTAGTTCAGTTTGGGAAACCTGGTTGGCATGTACGAGTTGGACCAAAGGGTCAGTTTCCATGCTGTAAGACTGTAAGCTGAGGCCCTGCCTGCCCTCCCTAGTGGGCATGAAAGATCCTGTGGCACGAGTTAAATAACAGGAGAATCTTCCTGGCTAACAGTAATCCTCAATCAACACCACTAAAAACTTACGATCAGGTTATATATTTCATTGCTGCTAGTATTTTGCTGCACCCAAAATTACAACAGTGACTACCCTTTAAATATCCTTCCTTTTGTTGTAAAGAGCTTTACACCCTATTGGAGTTCCAACCAATGCAATCTTTCTGCACCCCCTCCCTAGGGGATCAGTCATCGGAAAAATAGTCGGAGAAAATGTGGCCAAAAGTAAGACATTTGACAGCACTGTTTACATGTGGGTGTTCGAAGAGATCGTAAACGGCAGGAAGTTAACAGAAATCATAAACACCGAGCATGAGAATGTGAAGTACCTCCCGGGATGCAAGCTACCAGCCAGTGTGGTGAGTGCTGTTCAATTTTGGCTCGAGAGAGAATACAAATCCTTAGCAGAGGGGAGCGGTTAGCATGTTGTATTTCTGTCTATTATATATTAGAGCGAGGAACTAAACTTGTGTATGAGCGGAGGGTTTCAGTAGGGAACACTTTCAGACCTGCACCTGGATAGTCTTGTAATGTGAAAGAACCAGTAGAAACAGCCTGATGAAGCCTGAACAATGTCCTTCTCCTGGATAGTCTGCCTGCAAACTTCAACAAGATGAGTTCTCCTCACTTCAAACTTAAAGCGTGATTATTCAAATATCACAAAACTTAAATACAGCAAGTTTTTTTTATTAACTGACACCTATGGGACCAGGAGTGTGCTAGCTGATCAAATATTCCAGTTCATCGAGAGGTCCACACAATCAATGTAAAAGCACACTGTAAGTAATAGAAATTTAAAGCAGAAGGTATGCACATGACTGTTATACTTTATTTACAGCATAAATCACTTAAATAATTATGGAACTTTGCCTGAAATAAAACTTATCGGCAGAGAGCCTTCTCAATCACACCCTCAACTGACTACCTGAACATCGCAGTAATCCAGTAAACTTGTAGTATTTCAGGTATTTAACTTTTGCTGGTTTATCGCAAGTGGCGGTTCATAAAATGCTGGTTAAAACAAAGTCTCCTGCATCAGCACATCATGGTGGCAGTACGTGTCTGTAATCAACCAAAAATACTTCGAATTGAATTTACTGCTGAAATGAAAAAATGGCCCACCTAAGTGCCAGAAGGAAGACTGAGCGAATTTGACA
The DNA here is from genome assembly GCA_024137785.1 of Ginglymostoma cirratum. Taxonomy (NCBI): domain Eukaryota; kingdom Metazoa; phylum Chordata; class Chondrichthyes; order Orectolobiformes; family Ginglymostomatidae; genus Ginglymostoma; species Ginglymostoma cirratum. The sequence goes on along the minus strand of JAHRHZ010000089.1, from coordinate 3,414,410 downwards.
AAGGGTAAAAAAAGCAGATGTCTACCAGCACAGCATTGAATGCATAGCAATTCGAGAAATGTAAGCCAAAATGTAAGTCGACTTCCACTGGTTGCCTAAAAGACATTAGTAAAAAGTGATTATCGACTATACCTGTCTGTGGGCAGGAGATATAGAATTGCATTTATTTAATAGCTTGGAACTGACCGAAGAGGGCAGCAAAACCCAACCGTAAATTATGAGATTCAGCACCCACCTCCAGCCAAAATTGAATTGAATTTCAAGACTTTAGACAGGATATAGGTGAAACTATAGACAACTTTATAACAAGACAGAAAAATGCAGCCAGTAGATGCAAGTTTAAGGACCGAGTCAAAAGGCTAATAGATCAACTAGTGTGAGGTACTGCACACTCTGAAATATAGAAAGCAGTAATTGGAAAGGAGAAGCACAATTTTTCGGGCTGTGGACACAGAGGACACAAAGCAATGAGCAGACAAACAAAGACACTGACTACTAGACAGCTGGCCTTCAGATAAGCAAAGAGAAAGCCAACAGTGAAACAGCAATAAGCATCTCCAACTGGAGAGAAAGCTCTGGAAGAGTTTGCCAATAATGACAACTTGATCAATAAACCATAAAAACCATAAAATTGCATGAAATGTCTGGACACAACAGCCTCCAAAGGAAAGAAATTCATAAAACTACACTGATCAGGAAAAGGGTCAGGAATAAGCCCATATCATAAATCTGAAGGTGAAGTGCAGTGAAACAGCATCCCACTCAGACTGTGACAGAAAATCTTTCCTGATAAGTAGGAGGGAAAAAAGGTTATCCAATATCATGCTAATGGCATGCAGGAGAACAAGCAATTCAATAGCTGTAAGCTGCCCAAATCAGACAGATACACAAAGGAAAATATATGAATGATGTCACTGAAACAGGGAGTCCTCTTATCCTGGTTGTAAGTCATTGTGAAGAGCTGTAGATTGTCTCAGTAAACCACAGAGAACAGGAGGTGGCACAAAGCACTGAAGAGCTGCCTTCAGTCTGAGGGCAGGCAGATCTGGTACGAATGTACCCAGGATGTTTTGATGAGTCAGTTGGATGCTTTGAGGATTTTGAATATCACATCACTGTTGACCCAGTGGTGAAATCAGTGACTGTCCTTCCACATAACACACCAATCAAACCAGAAGAAATGCCTGAAAGAGAGCTCAAGAAAGTGATTGCCAGAGCCTACAGATCAGTTCAGTTCCATTGTGGTGAGAGAGAAGACAAATGGACAGCCAAGAATTGCCTGGATCCAAAGATCTTAATCGAGCAATAACGAGGAATCACTCCCCCCATTCCAGCCCTGGTAGAAATCACAACATCACTGGCAGGAGCAGGCATTTTCAATAAGCCCAAGGCCAGAAATGGCAACTGGAATTTGAAACTAGATTAAGGAAAACCTGTCCAGATCCGTCTCTTTTTGACAGCTTGGCAAAGAAAAGTTTAGACACTCGAAATATAATGCAATGTTGGACCCAGAAACAATGTATGTGTAAGGGCTTCAGGACCCTGGCGCAATCTTGCAATGATATCACAGAGCTGCACATCACTGAGTATAAATGGCACAGCGTGGGTGGAATTAGAACAGACTGGAAAACCAATGGGTATTAACACATGAAGTAGATACATTAATCCTTACCTACTGTGGCTACAAGTCAGAGCCTGGTATATCTTTGACCATGTATAGACAGTATTTAATATTAATGTATACTTTGTACTTTGAAGTCTAGGCCTGAAAAGAGCTCATCACTTTGCGTTCTCCTTGACCAGTCTGTCTTGATCTGAAGCTTACAGTGTGGCATCAAATCATACCATAAACGATGGTGGCAACCAAGGAATATACTGCCTACAAAATCATGGCAGCAGTGAAGATCAAGAAACAGACCAGAGATTATCTGGAGAAAAGAAGAACATTTAGAAGTAATCTTTTCAAAACCATGATTGGTACAGCTTTAACACTAGCTAGCAACCATGAAGGTCATACAGTTGAACTCCTGCCGTGAAGGAAACTTCTCTGAACAGAAACTTTGTCCAGAAAAACCATCATTCTAAGTCACAAAATCCCTTTTGTAGCCAGTAATAGGGGTAACAAGCCTTTAAAAAAGCAGCAAGAGCAGTAAAAGTCCGTTGGTAACTAAGGAGAGAAATCTGAATTGAATACCCTTGAGAAGAAGCTGATTATTGGATATCCAAAGCACAGTTGGTCCTTGAAGGGAAAGGACAAAAAGGTTTTGTTTATGCTCAGAAAGCCAGACTGAGGAGAATAGTCGACACAGTGTGGAGCTGGAGGAACACAGCTCGAGAGAGGGTAGGCGGCCGTGGGGTCTAATGTATCTGTTGCTCCCAATGTGGCCTCCTCTACATCAGTGAGACCAAGCACAGACTTGGTGACCAATTCACAAAGCACCTACACTCTGTACGCGTTAATCGACAACACATTCGGTCATCAACCCCACTCCCACTCCCTTGATGACATGTCCATCCTGGGCCTGCTCCAGTGCTACATTGATGCTACACACAAACAGGAGTAACAACACCTTATATTTCTCCTCGGGAGCCTATAGTACAATGGCCTAAACGTGGAATTCGCCAGTTTTAAAATCGCCCCACCCTCGGCCTCATGCCATGTCCTGCTCTCCCACCTATCTGCTCCTCCCACCTCACTGACCAATCCCACTACCCCTACCTGCATCCACCTATCACCATCCCACTTACCTTTTCCTGGCCCCACTCCCTCCTTCCTCTATTTATTTCAGAGCTCCCTTCCACCTCCCCAGTCCTGAAGAAGGGTCCCAACCCGTAACATCGACTCTCCTGCTCCTCTGAGGCTGCCTGACCTGCTGTGTTCCTCCAGCCTCACGCTGTATCAACTCTGACTCCAGTATCGGCAGCTCTTGCTATCACTGAGGAGCATGGTTAAGACTTCTTACAGCGAATTAACAAAATTCTGAATTACTTACTTGACAACAAAGCTAATAAAAACAACTTATGTTAATTCTTCGGGTACAGGCTTAAAGAGTGTCGAAGAAAAAATGCAGACATTAAAAAATGTAAAAACCTACAAAAGTGGCTGAACGTATACGCAAATTAAAAATATTGTCAATCAGAGAGAAAGTGGAATTGATGCAGTAAGTGAAAAGCCATGGCGGGACGTGATAAGTGGACATTGCTGAAAAGTGGGAGATTACACCATCGACTTTCTATTTGCTTGGCCAGGTTGTGTCAAATCCTCATGGGTACTTGTTATCCAATGTGTTTAGGTTGCAGTGCCCGGGCTGCTGGATGCAGCAAGAGATGCCGATATCTTGGTGTTTGTCATGCCGCACCAATTCATCAGACAGACCTGTGATGAGTTGAAAGGCCACATCAAGCGTTCCAGCATTGGAGTCTCTCTTATCAAGGTACAGCATGTTCCTCCATTATGGACAGGGTCTTCTTCACTTACCCCGCTCCCTTCTTGCTCCCCTCCCACCATCGATCTTTTTCTGCCTCCTCTCCCCTTCATCCTTCCCTATTCCCCAAACCCATCTATTTCTGTTTTTCCGGTTTTCCTCACCTGTAGGTGAACTCTTACTTCCGAACTGCACCCTCATCCTAGATACATGGAAACACTACCCCCTGCAGGTTCTTCTCCAAATCATTTACAGTCTTGACTAGGAACTACTGTCTATACTTTGTGTAGAATTTGGGTTTTTTGCACCAAATTTTTAGGCAAAAAGTAGGGCTCAACTTCTATGCGAATAATTTTTTTTGAGGGATGAAAATCCAAACCAGTTCTTAGGAACTGCCAATAATGATGTTGATGCGGGCTGCTGTCCGTGGTGCTGAATGCAGCTGAGACCACCTGTCCCAAGCCATCTACTGCTTTCTGATGTTTAAATGAGAAAAGAACCAGCTGTAAAAAAAACTCACTAGTCCACTGCCACCAATCCCGTTTCCAACACTAGCACAAGGTATGTGAAGAATGAAGAATTTTGGGTGAAAAGCTGGGAGTTAACATTTATACATGAGCTCAATTAATACTTGAGTTTATATGGTACATCACCATTCTCCACTGTTGTTGGGTCAAAATCCCTTTCTGGCCTGGTGTATCTATATAAAATGGACTAGAGCAGTGTAAGAAGGCAGCTCAGCACCACCTTTTCAAGGGGTAATTCGAGTTGAGCAATAAATACTGGTCCAGCCAGCAACACCCACATCCCATGAACAAATATATATTCTAAAACTATACAGTATACTGTAATAATGGGCTGAACAGTCTCCTTCTGTTTAATCTTCCAAAGTTGATCCTGCAATTTGCAATGACATAATGAAATCAATAAGTAATGCATTCATTTATGAAGAATAATAAATTTATACAATAAAATCAAGCTCTTCAATGTTATTTGCTGCAGGGTATTGATGTTGGACTGTATGGTCTGAAGCTGATCTCTGACATAATCCGGGAGACACTTGGAATTGAAGTTAGCGTGCTAATGGGAGCGAATCTCGCCAATGAAGTAGCAGCTGAGAAATTCTGCGAGTCCACCATTGGTAATATCTCACAGTCATCCATCACAAGGTTCTGGGTATGATGCCCATAGGTATAGAGCATTTGCATATTTGTACACAGCTTTCAGTGCCTATGCCGTACACCTACAGTGATATAAACTGGGGAGGTCCACTATTTGGCATCTAAGATATTGGCACCCAGATACTATCTGGCCTCAGTGATGTCTACAGGGTTGGGTGGAGAAGGCGGGGGTACAGTCAGGTCTAGATATCCTCTTCACTGGTGAAGAGGCATAAAAGAAGAAGTAGATGAAGATTGGGCCCACCTTACTTCATCCATCTGGCTTGGGGGTGCCTAACCCACAGCCTGCAAGCCATGTACAGTTCTCCAGAACAGCTAAACACCTGCTTTACTGGTGGATGATTTTACAGCTCATTCATAGGGTTCCACTAATGAATTGTTACATAATCTTACACAAAAAGGATCATAGACCCAGGGAAGACATGATGTGGAGTGACCAATTGTCGGCTTGTGAAATGTTTGATTGTTCTGCTTGTATTTTTTTGTTGACGTTGCAGTTTCAAATTCTGGTAAGTTGTAAGTGGAAGATGTTGCAAAGAGCTGCTGCTCCAGCGAGAGGCCCTTTCCTCTCAGTGTGCTGCTGCAGGACTGCTGGTGAAGCCATCAGCGGCAAATGTGGGGAAGAACCAATCTATGGCTGGAAGAGCCACGAGCCTCTGGAACTACTGTCAGGCCTCCAACAGCTCCCTTTTTGAATTGGTGATCAGAGCTGCTCACAGAGCTCAATGTGTGATGTTCCCTGGCTTCTGTTCATACTGTATAAAGACACCTCTGGTGTGTCAACCACAGTGTCATGTGTGCCACTGGCAGCATTAATTATTTTGACAAAACTTTGCCTGATCTCTTCTACTATTTAGGATCTGCAAACATTGAACATGGAAAAGTTTTAAAAGAACTGCTGCAGACTCGAAACTTCAGGCTCAGGGTGGTGGAGGAGGCGGACGCTGTGGAGATCTGTGGGGCATTAAAGGTCTGTGAAGCTCTCGCACACGGTTCCCCTGCTTCCTTTTGAGGATCATTATTTTAACTTTGAATTTGTCATTGTGCTTGTCACTGCTGCAAAGTCTTGTGGACTGTAAAGATACAACGCTGATTAGATTTTTACAGCACAGAATGAGCAAGGTGGTCAGCAGTCCCGCCTCAGAAATGTGTGAGGGTTTGAGTCCCAATCCAGAGTTTGAGCACAAGACCCCAGAACTGAGTGGGTGCAGCACTTCTGAAGGCACTGGTTTCTGGATGCAATGTTCACCTGGGACCCCGCCTTACCCTGTCAGTTGAATTTAACAGATCCTGTGGGACTATTGAAAGTGGGTCAGGAGAATTCTTCCCGGTGCCCTGTCCCTCAACCAATTTCGCAAAAAAAAGTTATAATCTGGTTGTTATCATGTTGACATTTCTGGGAGCTTGCTGTGCGTGGATTGGCTGCCATGTTCCCAACGCTGCAACACTGCATCTCAGTCTCATTTCACTGCCTGTAAAGCACTCTGAGATGGCCTGAGGTTTGGGCCTGGCACTATATAAATGCAAGTTTGTTTTTTCTTTGGACTCACTGAGACAGCGTGATGTAACAATGATGGAGCAAAGGCTTGAACGGTGCCTGTCTGTGGTTGCTGTAAGTGGATAACTGCACCACCCACAGTGTGGCACTGAATCGGGTACACTGCTAGGTTTGCTCCCAAGACCTGGGCTGTTGAGGTGAGGGTGGTGGTGGGGCTTAAAATCCACTGTCCTGGCCAGAGAGCAAGGAGGGAATTTAGGAGTTGACAAAATGCCTGCACATGGATGCCCTTTGTAGAGAATATTTGATTACAGATTTCTATATCGCTTCTCCCTAGCTGTATTCTCAAGTAAATAACTTGAAGGCAAAAGAGCTGCATCTGGTACTCTGGAAGCAGCCAACAAGACAAAGATGGTCATTTTTCTGCAGGATGGAGGAAGACTCCCTCCCAGGCACTCTTACTGAGACTGCCATTCCCATGAGGAGATGAATTTCTGTGTCCATGCACTGGAATACAAAGAGAATGCTGCACTGTCTTTTGAGTGAATTGTTAAACTCAGGCCTCTGTTTGCCTACTCATGGGAACATAGAAGATCCCATAGACTTTACTGGTAGCTTTGCTCTTAGTACTTTAGGTACAATTAGTCCCTTAATGGAGAATATGCACACTAACATGAACAAACATAAAGAGCCCAACACCGAAAGAGACGGATCATCTGGTTATTTCTCTTGCTATCGGTGGGAAACGCGGGGTTATGGGGATAGGGTAGAGGGGGAGGATCCGGGTGGGATCCTCTTCAGCGGGTCAATGTGGACTTGATGGGCTGAATGGCCTGCATCTACACTGCAGGGAGTCTATGATTCTATCTTTGGAACCTTGCAAATTGATGCTGCATTTGATGACAGTGCATCATGCTTTCAAAGTACTTTTGGCCACCATGCCTCAGCATGCGGTGTAGGATTTGAGAGAAGTGCAATTTCTTTCTTTTCACTGACTTGGTCAGCTTACCGGTTCCGGTGAGTTATCTAGGCCTCCAGCTTGCCCTGTTTCTCTGAATGCTGGCCACTGCGCGGCCTCTTACGCCCCCGTTTTCCTTTCTCTTCCAGAATGTTGTTGCCTTAGGGGCCGGATTCTGTGATGGACTGGGCTATGGTGACAACACAAAGGCTGCAGTGATCCGCCTGGGGCTGATGGAGATGATTGGCTTTGTGAGGCTTCACTGTGAGGGCCTGGTGCAGGATTCGATCTTCCTCGAGAGCTGTGGCGTGGCTGACCTCATCACCACCTGCTACAGAGGCCGCAACAGGAAAATCGCGGAGGCCTTTGCAAAGACGGGCAAGGTAGGGGGAAGGAGGGTTAATGGTGGGGAGGGGGGTTGCTGACCAGCTTGACCCCACCCCAACCCCTGAGCTCCAACCCTGCCATCAGCAACCTAGTGGATGACCTGAAGGCCCGTCTTTCCTGGAGGCACCCAATTTTGATAGTACGCCCTTTCAGAGGCTCCCAGTCAAGTGGCCCTTCTTCAAACATGAGCCATGTTAACAACCTTTACCTGACACTGCCGGCATTGACTTGACGAGCCAAATGGCCTCCTTTTGCACCATAATTGGTGATGGGCACTGTGGTTCCGTTCTCCTTATGGGCATCAGTGGCAAGGCCAGCATTATTACCTATCCCTAATTGCCCCTTGCAAAAGTGGTGGTGAGCTACCTTCTTGATATCTTAGTGTTGTATTTTACCAGCGCAGAGGGCAGTTAAGACTCAGCCACATTGGTGTGGGTCTGGAGTCACATGTAAATCAGACCGGGTAATGGTGGCAGTTTTCTTTCCTAAAGGACATCAGTGATCCAGATGGGTTTTTCTAACAATCTGATTGCTTCCTAGGAACAGTCGTTCAACATAAGAAATGCAAGTAGGCCATTCGGCCCCTCAAGACTGTATGCCATTCAACTCGATCATGGCCAATCAATCTCAACTCCACCTGTCTACACGCTACCCCCATCATATCCAAAAATCTAGCCACATCCCCCTTGAACATAGAGAGATGGGTGAGCAGAGGTATGGAGAAAAAAGCTGCTAAATAGAATTAAGGGACAGATTAGGCATGATTTGACAGAATGACTGAGCAGGCCCCATGCAGTTGAGTTGCTGTCCTCCCGTTCCTGTGTTAACCGTTTCCAGCAAAGGTCGCAGGGGAACACCACTGGGGTCAGGAGGTGGTGGCCACTGGCCCCTCCCCCACCCTTGTTAAGGGGCACTGGAGCCCATTGTATCATAGAGTCATACAGTGTGGAAAGAGGCCCTTCGGCCCAACTCGTCCATGCCGACCAGGTTTCCTAAACTGAACTAGTCCCATTCCTGTGCTGATTCTGGCACACTATGGAATCAGGCAGATAGTGCTCATTCCTCTCAAGATAAAACCACCTGCTGAGCTGGAGTAATTTCTTGTTAGCTAACTGTTCTATCCTTCCTCAGTCTATTGAACAGCTGGAAGAAGAGATGCTGAATGGGCAGAAACTACAGGGACCACAGACAGCGATTGAAATCAATCGCACTTTACAGCTGCAAAACCTGGTTGATAAGTAAGTACTTGGCACAACCTGGCTGCCTCCTCTCCCATCATGCACCCACCTGGGGTAACTACTGCTTTTGTTTAGCTGTGGTAGGGCAGCTCGTGCCTTGATAACATGTACAAGACAGTGCAGTTAGCTGCTCCCTGGAGTGGCATAGCACAGAAAGAGGCCATGTAACTCATCATGCCTGTGCTGGCTCTTTATTAGAGCTCTGCAACTCCCTTTCTCTCTCCCTAAAGTGTTGGCGGGTTTTCTTTTCCTCTTCAAGTATGTACCCGAGTCCCCTTTTGAAGTTACTTTGCAATCTCCACTGTTGCCATTTCCCATCAACTCAGTGCGTCGAAACATTCTCCTCAGTTTCCCCGACCCAGTGCTCTTCAATCTCTGTCTCATGGTACCAACCCTTTAGCCAGTGAGATCAATACTGGCCAGGACGCCTCCGCTCGGTCTGCTTTGAAACCATGCTGTGGTACCTTTTGCATTCACCTGGGGGGATGGGGGGAGCCTTGGTTTAACATCTCATCTCCAAGATGTTGCCTTCAACAATGTAGCACTCCCACAGCACTGCACCGGAGTGGTACAGCCTAGATTGTGTCTCCGGAGTGAGACTTGAACTCATAACTTCCTTATTTTACAACCAAGTGGGGCCCAGTGGAAAGGGTCGCACCTTTTCCCACTCCTCATTTAATTGTAGCAGGGTTTTGAATTTAAATCGGATGCATTTACCAGTTGTGTGTTTTCAGTGTACTGTTTGTAAAGCATTAGCTAGGTTCCCTTGAGGTTAGCAAGTAAAGAGTTTGTTTTATTAAGCTATAACTGGGCGGCACGGTGGCTCAGTGGTTAGCACTGCTGCCTCACAGCACCAGGGACACGGATCAATTCCACCCTCAGGTGACTGACTGTGTGGAGTTTGCACATTCTTCCCGTGTCTACGTGGGTTTCCTCTGGGTGCTCCGGTTTCCTCCCGCAGTCCAAAGATGTGCAGGTTAGGTGGATTGGCCGTGCTAAATTGCCCGTAGTGTTCAGGGATGTGTAGATTAGGTAGGTTATAGGGGGATGGATCTGGGGGTGATGCTGTCAGGGTCAGTGTGGACTTGTTGGGCCAAAGGGCCTGTTTCCACACTGTAGGGATTCTACAATAACTCATCCAGGTGAGAAGACAGAGTGCTGTCATAGATCAAAGGGTAAAGAGAGAGGGAGACATAGAGAGCAGCAGTTTCCTTTATGTCGATGGTGCTGTCTGCAAAAAACATCCTTTACACAGCACCAAAAACCGAAATCACTGGGGAAACTCAGCAAATCTGGCAGCATCTGTGGGCAGAAAGCAGAGTTAACATTTCAGAGCCATGACTCTTAATCAAATTGATTAATCACATGATATTTCACTATCTGCCATCAAACGGTCAATAATCCATTCTATATTTAAAAAGGTAGCTTTGATTATCTCAGGTCTGTGCAATGATCTTAAGAAGATAAAGTCTTTTGTCCAAACATTTACCTTCTGAATGGTTCATTATTCCATGGTTGAATACTGTGAATATCTCCAAGCAACTGCCTTTTTTAAAAAGTCCAGTCTTTGGCTCCAGCCAATAAATTTAAAATGAATACTTGACAGGAACAACAGAAGCAAGAGTGTTACCCACTGAACCACAACTAATGTAGCAACAAATTGCCCCAGGATTCATTGGTAGTGACCGTAAAGGCCATGTTTTTCTTTGCCCCCAACTGGGAACTGTCTTTGGAATGCCAGTGATGATGTTGTTCATGGAACATGGGCACTGTTGGAAGGGCACCCTTAATTGCCCTTCGGGTCACCTGCAGCATTGGCATCTACCTGACAACGTGGCAATTTGCCCTAGATGTGCCCTGTACACAAAAAGTAGAACGAATCCAATCCAGTCCACTCTCAATTATCAGTAAAGTGATTGAAGATGTCATCAATATATTACAGCCTCAGTTCAAACATGGACAAAAAAGCTGAATTCCAGAGGTGAGGTGAGAATGACAGCCCTTGATATCAAGGCTGCATTCGACCGAGTGTGGCATCAAGGAACTAAAGCCTGTCCACCATCTACAAGGCACACGTCAGGAGTGTGATGGAATACTCCCCATTTGCCTGGATGGGTGCAGCTCCAACAACACTCAAGAAGCTTGACACCGTCCAGGACAAAGCAGCCGCTGCTTGAGTGGCACCACATCCACAAGCATCCACTCCCTCCACCATCGACGCTCAGTGGCAGTAGTGTCTGCTATCTACAAGATGCACTGCAGCAACTCAACTAGGTTCCTTCAACAGCATTTTCCAAACTATAGTTCACTGAGAAGGACAAGCACAGCAGATACATCAGAGCATCACCAGCTCCAAGCCACTCACCATCCTGATTTGGAAATATATCACTGTTCCTTCAGTGTCACTGGGTCAATATCCTGGAATTCCCTCTCTAAGGACATTGGACTGCAGCGGTTCAAGGAGGTAGTTTACCACCATCTTATCATGGGGCAATTAGGAATGGACAATGAATGCTGGGCCCAACCAGTGATGCCCATGTTCTCTAAACAAATAAGAAATAAAGGACAAGGTGGTAGTGAGCCACCATATTCAATAAAATCTCAACATCATGAGGGGTCTAGACAGAGTAGCATAGACAGAATAGAAACTGTTCCTATTTGTGGAGGGTTTGAGAATCCGAGGACCCTAATTTTATGCAATTGGGAAATAAACCAAGTAGGACATGAGAAAGTTTTTATGCACAGGAAGTGGATAGGATCTGGAATGCACTGCCTGATGGGGGTGATGGGGGGCAGTTTCACTTGTGGGGTTTCAAAGGAATTTGAATAATTACCTAAAGAAGAAAAGTCCAGGGTTATCGGGAAATGGGACGAGCTGAGTTGTTCTTGCAGAAAAGGTGAAGGGCCGAATAGCCTCACTTTGTGCCATAACCATTTTCCAAGTGGCTTGTTGGGCTGCTTCTGAGGGCAATTGATAGTGACAGGTAGGCCAGACTAGGTAAGGGTGGCAGATTTCCTTCCTTAAAGGTGATCCGATAGTTTTTCCATGGTCACCGTTACAGAACCCAGCTTTTAAATTCCTGCTGTATCTGTTGAGTTTCTCCCAACCACCACAGTGGGATTCGAACTCAGTGTCTTGGTTAGTTAAAACTACCAGTCCAAATAACATAACCACTTTATTACCACATGCACATTGACTGTGTGAAACCTTTTTGTTTCTTTCTAGATTCCCTCTGTTCACTGCTGTGTACCAAATTTGTTATGAAAGCAAGCCGGTCTCTGAATTTATTAAGTGCCTCCAGGATCATCCAGAACATAAGTGAACCATGATCATAAGGAAGCTGTTCTTGACCTCCCTTGGGGTTTCATTGACTTCTAAATGATCCACGAAGTTTAATTGGTGCAAAGTATCAAGATGGTGCTTGTTGCACATAGCAATTGTTGGCAGACCTTACATGTGGTTGTACAGAGACAGGTTGTCTCTGTGATTTGACATGTGTGTGTTTGGGATAGAGATTCTGCTTTGGATACAGTCAGGAAATTGCAGCCAAACTGTGCTTGAAATTGCCCTGGTTAGGTTAGGCTTAAAGTTTCTACTGAAATGTATTAGCATCATCATCTTTCAGGAACCAGTCTTCTTTCTAGTCTTCCTTGATGTGGTTAAGAGTGGTAACCTAGTGCAGTTTCATTAATGCAGTTGACAATGGGTTAAATCACCAACTATTCAACCCTTTTCTAAAGATGTCCAGGATGAGTAGCTTGATTCAAAATCACTGAAAATGGCCTTGAATATATTCAAGGACCCAGCCTCCACTATCAGAAAGTTGCCAGTTTACTATCTTTCCTTACTGGGTCATGGTCAGAGCAGCCAAATAGTGCATGTCAGCAGTAAGACATTTCAATAATACATTCTCTGAGAAAATGGGATGTGAACACCAGGACAAAACCTAGCTTGAGCACAGCAGAGTTGGACAAAATACTGAATGGGAAATCATCAATGATTGAAATTACAGGTAAAGGGACAGCACTCATTTGCAGAAATGCACTTGATTAAACATCAAGCTCTGAAAATTATTTCTCGCTTTTGGTTCACCATCTCCCCTCCCCCTCCCCCCCTCCCCAACACTTCTTAGTAATTTCTGCATGCTTTGGTTTCTTACGTTCCTATTTTTTGGCTAACTGTTTCCCCTGTCTCATGATCTCTGCATTGGATATTTTATCATTTCAATCCTCTCACTTTTTACTCATTTTTATCTAAGATATCTCCACCACTTGACAAGTGTTATTCAGCACCAGCAACAAGTGTAAAATATAAATAAAAGTAACAAATATATGTGTTTCATTTTACTTTTTTTAATATATACACATATATACAGAAAAAAAAATGTTTGTGCTGCATTACAAGGGTCTGGAATTTTGATAAAATGGGATGAGGGCCCCAGAAACAAAATATTTCACAACCCCAGCACTGGAATACTACTTCAATCCGATTGTCATCTTGATCCTACAGGGATATAAAGGTACAAACTCTAGCAGGCATGCTATCTGACTTCAAGATGAAGACCAAAAACCATTTGTCCTACTACATTGTGTGGAATTAGAAAAAATCTTTCATCTCATAAATATTCCAGGTTTTCATATGATAACCAGAGATGGTTCTGAAGGAGATGGGCTGAGATGTAGAAATCGTCAAGCCGGAATTAAAGCACTTGTGGGAGTTTCAAGAACGATATTTCTTTTTTGAAGAATTCTGAGCAATGGCATCTCTCAGTTAGTATTAGGCCCCTGCTTAACAGATAGAAGGCCAACTCCCTGTTTTAGGTGGCCACTCCAAATGCCTGAAAAATGGACCTAAAGCAGTGGATCGAAAGTCTACGAAATGTGAATGTAGACTGTTCCACAGATTGGCCACCAGACTCAGTATTTCCAGCGTTTAAATACACCCATTTAAAACTGGAAAAGCAAACACATCACACACTGATTTCAATCCTTGTTTCTCTACCTGACCAGTTGCTTTGTCTGGCCTGAGCTAGAGGCCAAAATATGGAAAAAATATGTGGCACAAAGGTGAGCTGTACAACTTTACCCTAATATCAAGACATTTATAACCAGCAATCATTTTCCTCTGTAAATCATTTCCCAGTCCATGATGCAGGATCTCCATAAGACATATAAAGAGAAGTAGGGCATTCAGCCCATCAAATGTGCTCCACCATTCAATAAAAACATGGCTGATCTGATTAGCCTCAACTCCAATTTCCTGCCTTTTCTCTGTAATCTTTGGTTCCCTACAGATTAAAAATCAAACACAGACTTGAACATACTTAATGATCTCCTGGAACACCAGACCTATTAGGTGGTGAATAGATCAAGTAATGGACATATTAAGAAGTCCTCATTCTTCTTAAAAGTTACACAAAGCTTGTTTGGCCGAGTTACCTGGATACTTATTTCCCCTTTTGACCCACCTTTGCTTTTTATTTGAACTTTATATCATGTCTCCTAGTTTGGCTCAATTGTGAAAGTATAGTCCAACATGAAGGTCTGTGGAAGTCTATCTTAACACTTACAATGCCACGGGATGTCTCAGGTTATCGGCCTTTTTTGACGCTTCTGGAAATCAACATTTGCTTTTGCCTGATACAACACAGGCTCGAAAGAGCATTTGAAATGGTTTATTGAATGAGACTGAGATCTTGTACCATCAGGATAAAGGTGCGGTACCTGATAGAATTTGCATCTGTGCCCGGCCAGGAGGTGAGTAGGTGTTCGGCTGATTAGACATTATTTCTTTTTGTCGAATGGGAAAAGCATGGACTTGTATCTAGTGGATAGAAGAATTCATCACAATAAACCAATTGGAGACGAATACTTGTGTCAAGGGGGATTTCCAATTGCTTATCATCAGTCATAGTAGATTGCTGAGATCTTATACTGCTTGATGTAGAAATAAAGTGAAATGGTCACATCAAACATATAAAATTGGGGGAGGGGTGCAGGCTACTGCAACTGTTGGTAATCAGTCACTTTATCAAATTTAAAGGAGGAGTTAAATACAGGTTTTAGAATGAAAGGGATCAGGGAGAAAGCAGAAACAGGGGACTGAGTTGGATCATATTGAATGGAGGAGCAGGCTCGAAGGGCTCAATGGCCTACTCCTATTTTCTGTGTTTCTGTCATACTTTGAGAGACGGATGTATCCTTTCAGTTCGGTACATCCAATGTATTCCACTTTTATTTCCAATCCTGTCCAGATCAACTTTGACCTTAACTCGTTTCAAGGATGTTAGTCTCCCCATCATTTGATATGTGAGTGGTTGGCTGGCAGGAAGCTGAGGTGAGGGCTGCTTCTGACTGGGATATTCAACAGAAGCAAGGAAGGGAAGGTAAAAGAATCTATGATTTGAATCCCAATGTGTCCCCTCCCACTGCCCCTGCAGCATTGGAACTTCCTTTTCTATTGTGGTTGGAACCGTCTGATGACCTGGAATTTCTGCAGGAAGATTATTTCATTTCTGCCCATTATGGAATGTGAGACACAGAAACACCAGGTAAGCACATTAAAGAAGACGTTTTTTTAAAAAAAAACAAAAGATGTTGGATTTTCAGTGTATACTAGTAAGATGTTCAATAATAAATGAAAGCGCTGTCCAAAAGGATATCTGATATGGAAGCATTGATGAAAGTGGAATTGATTGTAAGTACTGTATTGGTGTACTTGATCTCTTTTTTGACGTTAATGGAAGTCTGCCCATACTCCTGAGCAAAAATAAAGCCACTACACAATAATCCCGATGTTATAACATGGTTACTTTCTTCCAGAGCATTATAGTTAAGCTCTGCTTGCATTGGTATAACTGTCAAGTTGCAGACAATACATTAGCATTATTATATTGGGCTGCGGTGACAGGAGGCTCAAGTGGAGAAAAAAAACACCAGTATGGATCAGTTGGGCTGAATAGCCTGTTTATGAGCTATCAATTCTGTGTAATCTGCACAGTTGGAAGATGCTATGATGCCAAGCAGTGGTTGTAAAAGGTCTCAGCTGATGTCGGGGATCACTCCAATGGGGAGGGTTAGGTGAAGGAGGGAGGTTGATCAATGCACAATGTCCTGAATTTCTTTAGCAACCTAGTCTGGCGTCCGTATTCTCCCTCAGCTATTTGCTGATTTAAGTGGACCTATTGCAAGAAAATGGGAGTAATTCTGTGGAAGGTGACTGCCAGTTAGTGCCTTTGACCCAATGGAACATTGGCTGGTATGTCAGTCAACATCCTGCCTGGCAGAAGGCCATGATGTAAACCACAGGCACCTGCTTCACGTTTCATCTGAAAAATGGCATTGCATTCCCTTAGTGCTGAGCTGAACTTGCAGTTGGGATCTTGTGCTCGAGTCTCTGGAGTGGGATTTGAACGGATGGCCATCTGACCAGGGAAAGGTGTCTCTGAACCAGCAGGGGGTGCTGCTCTCTCAGGTGGTTAGTGGGTCTCCTGCATTACAACAGTGATTGTGCCTCAGATCTGCTTCATTGGCTGCGAAGCACTTTGGGACGTCCTGCAGTCAGGAAAGGTGCTATATAAATGTAAATTCACCTTTCTGCCTTCCAGTAAAGATCAGTTAAAGGGGCCAGCAGGTAGGTGGCTGTGAAAATCAGGACAATGCGGTTCTTTACTTTCAGGATTTATTGGAAGCAATGTGACATATCAATTGAAGACATGGGAGTTTCTGCTTCCCTCATGCATGACTCCTCTTTCCCTGTCCTCTCATGATCCTCGTCCCACCTCGAAGTGCTGCTATTCCAGGGGTACAGCTTCTCATTCACTGACAGCTCTCAGGTATTTAGTTCAACTCTGGGTTTAGTTCTCATTCGGGGCGGGGAACAGAGGTAACAGTGTCAGCAAGCTATGTGACTGGATGAGGCATTATAGCCCAAACTAATTTTGTGGACAGTATGTGAGGATTCACTGGACAGGAACTAGAAGTAAAGATCCAAAGTTTAACTCTTATTTCCCCACCCCACCTTCTCTTAAAAAGCACCAAGGCTAATAGGGTGGTGCCATGTGATGCCCTGGTTGAGATCAGCTCACTTAGGGGGGAATGGCAACATCACTGAACAGAGATCCAGGTTAATGCACTGGGGTCATGGTTTCAAATCCGACCAATTAATACAATCAGGAATTGAAAATTAGTCTTGGAAATGGTGACCATGAAAACTATCATCAATTGTTGTACAAACCCATCTGATTCACTAATGACCTTTAGGGAGGGGAAATCAGCCATCCTTACTTTTGCGCAGCACGATGGCTCAATGGTTAACACTGCTGTCTCCTAGCGCCAAGGACCCAGGTTTGATTCCACCCTCAGGCGACTGTCTCTGTGGAGTTTGCACATTCTCCCTGTGTCTGCGTGAGTTTCCTCCAGGTGCTCCGGTTTCCTCCCACAGTCCAAAGATGTGCAGGCTAGGTGGATTGGCCATGCTAAATTGTCCCATAGTGTCCAGGGCTGTGTAGCTTAGGTGAGTTATAGGGGTATAGATCTGGGTGGGATGCTCTGAGGGTCGGTGTGGGCTTGTTGGGCCAAAGGGCCTGTTTCCACAGCGTAGGGATTCTATGATTTATACCTGGTCTGGCCTACACATGACTCCAGACCCACAGCAATGTGGTCAAGTCTGAACTACTGAGGGCAATTATTCTTTAGTTGTTCATGGGATGTGGACATTGCTGACTAGGCCCTTGACAGGGTGGTCGTGAGCTGCCTTCTTGGAGTGTGGGTAGACCCCCAATGCCCTTAGGGAGGTATCTTCAGGATTTTGACCGAGTGACAGTGAAGGAATGGAGATACATTTCCAAGTCAAGATGGTGAGTGGCTTGGAGGGGAACTTGCAGGGGGTGGTGTTCCCATGTATCTGCTGCCCTTGTCCTAGATGGAGGTGGTCATGTGTTTGGAAAGGGCTGTCTAAGGAGCCTTGGTAAGTTGCTGCAGTGCATTAGGAATGCGCAATAAATTTTGCCAGCGACACCCACATTCCATGAAATAATTTCTTAGAAGTCTTACAGCAATGAACAGTTGGGGTGGGAGCCTGTAATGCCACTAAACTAAAAAGAAATTGCTTTTTTGCAACCATTGAAGTGTTAGCAGTGTAAGTTGACAAAAAAAATAATCCATTTAATAGAATTTCTGTTCAGTCCATACAGATTTTTTTTCCTCAAAACAAAGGCAGTACATCACATTATCCGAATGTGCTGATCGTTCTGAGAATCCTTTACATTTCTAACAAGTTCCTCACGGAATAACGTTTGCTTCCCCTCTCTTCCCTGCCCCCCCACGCACCCCACCACAACCCACTGTAGCAGTGTAAATTATAGTGACATTATTTTACCACAAGCATAATGTAAGAATAGGCCTTCCAGTAGAAGATGACGTGACTGTCACACAAAGATATCAGTAGCTTCCAAGGTAATGTCACACTGGAGTTTGTTTTCCTTTGGAAAGTGAGCTATTTCTACTAATTTGTGAATTCACCATTCACAACCTTTTCAACCTACCCTGCTACGATAATGTTTTGCAAGGGTAGATTTGTTCAAAGTTCAAACAGTTTCTGTGCCCTTAGAATGCGTGCTTTACATGTGAAATACAAACTCAATGGTGAAAGATAAGACTCAATATAGTCTCTGGCCTTTCATTTCCTGCCATTTTCTATGTTTATTTCAAATTCCCAGCCTTCAGGGTTTTTTTCTGATTCATCTGCAAACCAGGTTTTGATGATAAGATTCCAATAATGCATGATTTAATCAACTAGTTTTAGACAGCTCCCTACTTGCTGTCTTCAGACACCCATTTTCTCCACTCACTCTGATGTTTGCTCATTCACTCTCCTCATGCTTACGCACTCACTCTCCTCACATTTACTCATTCACTCTCACTTTTTCTCACTCTCCTCATGTTTACTCACTCACTCCTCACATTTGCTCAGTCACTCTACTCGCGTTTACTCACTCACTCTCCTTGCATTTGCTCACTCGCATTCCTCTCCCTCATCAGCACTCCTCTTGGCATTAATCACTACTTTCGCCTCACCCTCCTCACTCTCCCTCCCTTGTCTTGTGATGAATCGTAATTGAAACAAGTATGCACCATCAACACATTACTGACAAAATTGTCAGTAGTAGTAAATGTGGAGAAAGCTAGGTGTGGCTCACTGAACATTTACTTTAGAAAGGAGGCTGCTAGTAGCAGTGGGATGTGATGCCAACACACAGAAGAGCCCTAGCTGGACAGATGGAGGAGCAAAATTGAGAACCTTACTCTGAAGTGTGTCTTATGTTTGGTTCTTAAGAATGAGGGCTTATGAGCACATTACTTGCTCAGCTTTTGGGAATGGCTCAAGGGAGAAGGGCCAGGAAATTGAGGACGTGGCCTCCTGGCTTCAAGTTGTTATCTCAGCTCCTTGAGGGCCTTAATACCTCAACAAGAGGCTGACCTCTTCTGAGACACCTCCTGAGGTCAACATTCACTCCACTTGAGTGGGGTGGAAGGTATTCACTCTGATCAAATTGTGCCAGTGTCATCATTTATGTGGAACATAACTCCTAAGCCTGTCTGGCTTCTGGACAGGGAAGGCCTTGGCAGGCCCAGTATTCTCAGTTGAACTCTCCAATCCTGATTTCAAAGTCCCCTCGCTATTTTCTAACAATTTGGCAGCACATAGGTACAAGAAGATTCTTAGAACCTGATGACGGTAATAAACTTCCACCAAATTGTTACATTGCTGATTTTTACTGGAGTTTGTATCTGTCACCTTGTTAAAGCATGCATTTGGGCGTGGTGGTGGGGGAACAATTTAACACCATGGAAGCAAGAAGCAGTAACATTTGCACTGTGGTTGTTGGATGGAGACAGTTGCTAAGAGTCATATTCAGACTCTACACTCCAGTCTCTCATATGGTTTAACAGCAGCAGATAATCTTTTGAAACTATGAAATTCCTAGGAGAATTAAAGAAATGTGAAATCAAGAAAAAATTTCATCAAAGGACCCAGATTTGGGAGCCTGCAATGGCAGCCTGTTGTCAGCAGCCTCCAAGTGCAAGCCCAAAACAGCTAAGGACTTGCAACATTATCTGATTTATAAATGGCAGAGGTTTGAGCTCAGTGAAAAGCTCAGATAGTTGAACAAAATAATGGGGGCAAGTCAATTTTGAAGAATTAGGTTAGTAATACGAGGAGCTAAACTTTGACCCGTCTTTATCTCGATCAGTCCTTGTCCTATGTGATGTGTGCAGCAAGCTGTAATTTGGAAATAGAACAGAGATCGTGAACAGCCATGAATTTGGAGAGGGGTCTTGGGGAACTGATCCTCTGTTTGTGGTCAACAACAGCATTTAAATGAGAAAATCTAAGTCAAAGACAATCATGCAGCATACCGCCAAAGGCTGGTTGTCGCAAACTAGTCCTAGAATCTACAGCTTTGATCCACTGAAGCAAAGATTATCAGCCAACAAACAGCATTTATCGTAAGACAACCATTGCTTTTCCTAAGGTGGATGCAGCTCGAGAAACTCAGTGAAATGGCACATTGCTGATCAGCAAATGCAATTTTAACATGGCAGCCATTTTTGTGCACAGCAAGCTCCCACAAATAGCAGCTGAGTAGGTCAACTGGCAAAGCTGCCTTTTCTTCTTTTCATAGCATTGGCTGAGGGAGCTCCCGACTCCTGCTAAAATAGGGTCATGGGATCTCTGCTTGTTGCTGACCAATAACGGGCAACCCCTCCACCCCTACAAGGACCGCACCGAAGTGGTAGTCTCGATTTATGTGCTCAGAGACCAAGAACTGGTCATACACAGAACTCACCACAGATATATCGCTTCTAAAGTAGAGTAGGATCTGCAATTTATAGGGTTGAGGAAAACAACTTGATATCTAGTTTTACAGAGACTGTTCCCTCCCTGGTTTTCAATGACAAGGAGCCAGGGTCAAGTTACAGTTGCCTGCCCCTCAAGAAAAGCTCCAAAAACACGCACATCAGTTAGTAATTTCATAGTTTCAAAATACATTTTGGTGTGTGAGTGAGTGCGCAAGTGAGTGAGTGTGCGAGTGAGAGTGATGGTGTTTGCATGAACAGTGAAAAGATTCTTTCATGGTTGCAATAATGAACCATAAGAAACCAGCAGCAAGGCATACTGTACAAAAAGGTGCACCTGGAACTAGAGGAACCACAAGGTGAAGCTGGTCCATTAAGGTCCAAAAACAAACACAATAAAGTGGAGATAAAGCTTCTTCAATGACTGGTGGATGGATTGTGACTCTTTGGTAAATAAAACTCTCTGACAGTACCCAGTCAGTTGTTTTGTCTCCAACTAGGAACTAGGCAGCACAGGCACCAATTTCAGACAAATTTGTTTGCAACAACTCAAAGGCAGAGTTTGGAGGACCAGGGACAATGTGCTGGGAAAGAGGGACAAGGGCTGGGAGGAATTTCCATCTGCCACTTCAACCCATGGTGCTTTCTTGTGGCTCTCTTTTGCCTCTGAAGTGAGCACTGTGAATGGGTCCCATGCCTGGTTCTCAGGCTGCCCTTCTATCTAGATGACAGCTGAACCCCCTTGTGGACACCTTACTCCATGAAGTCTTCAGCCCTCCCCAATTCTGAGATGAAGATCAGATTACACAGGGAGCTCCCCCTTGTGCCTGTGTGTTTTGCAAGAGGAGAGGAATATGTTGGCCTGCTCTGTGGATGTCAACGGAAAGCTCCACTGGGTCAGACAGCACTGACAGAGGTGCCCTGTTTTGGGGGGAGTTTTCCTTTCCTCAGCCTTCTCAAAAGCTGATAAATTCAGCCTCGAGACTGTAATTTTACCCAAAATGAAGAGCTCGGCCTGACTGAGTTTTGAGGGGGTTAAAATTGTATCAGAGATAATAGGAACTGCAGATGCCGGAGAATCTGAGATAACAAGGTGTAGAGCTGGATGAACACAGCAGGCCAAGCAGCATCATAGGAGCAGGAGAGCTTGACGTTTCGGGCCTAGACCCTTCATCAGAAATTCTGATGAAGGG
>JAHRHZ010000089.1:3375347-3392268 GCA_024137785.1 Ginglymostoma cirratum | reverse complement strand
GGGGGAATGGATTGGAGTTTTGTATCTTACCGCACTTAAGACGTGGCAAACACCATTTTCTTCCAAAATTGATGCCTTAACCGACACTAATGAACAGCATTCACTTTACAAATTAAAGGAAACAAAAAAAAGTCTCTTTACAAATGTGTCCACTCTCAGTAACAAAAAAAAATTCAAATAAAGACTATCTTTAGCACAAAATAGAACTCAACATAACTGTAACATTGACAAAGCATACCCTTATCAACACATTTAAAAAAAACAAGCTGTGGCACCTAGATTTACTAAAAGGAAATTGCATCTGCCTCTCCCCCGCTCTCTCTCTCCAAACATCTGTTTTTAAAAAAAATCTATAAAAGTGTTCAATTGAAACATTTCATTTTGAAGCAAACATTTTTGTCTCATTTCTACTAAGAGCTGAATTCATTTCTTGTTTTCAAAAGTCAGCAATAAAACAGTGAAGAAAGCACCATCTCTAACAACCCACCCTCCCCACCCTAATTTTCCGCAAAGCTTTAAAAGACAGTTCAATGCATTGCAGCAGCCTTTTTTTAAAAAAAACACACACACGTAAATATATTTGCATCTCAAAGCCAGCTAATGAATCTAGGTCAAAAAAATATCATTTAATGCAGCAAGTAGCAGAGAGAGAGAAAAAAAAACCCAAGAAAATAACCCAGAACACAACTTCAAGTTACCCGTTTCTCTATCAGTGTTCTTTTCTTGTGGTTTTACACATAAAACTTCCATGACTGTTAAAAAATATATCTACATTTTTGTGCACATCTTCCAGCAATAGTTATCAAATCCCCAAGATGTTGACTTTGGAAGTGGGGGCATGTGAGGGAGTACAGAGTTAAATGATTTTTTTTAGGAGCTGTATTCATTTAACATCTAAGAACACATCTGTCTCAGGTTTCACTGTTAGGCCCTCATTCCTGTGTCAGAGGCCACAGATCTGTCCGAGTGTCTAGGCAAACAACCATTTTATACAACTCCTGTGTGAAGCAACTCAATTTAGTTAGTTCCCATACCCCCTCCACTTATTTTCATTTGAAAATGACTTTACTGTTTCCGCCAGCCCCTCACTCGCATGCAATCCAGTGAGATCTCATTATAAACTGACTGATAACTTGAGGACAAGGCCTACTGAGAGACGTAGGCCGCAAGTGAACACCAAGGCCTATGGTACGAATGGCTCTTTCTGCTCAGAGAATTTTACTGAAGGCTCAAATGTTCACAATTTCTTGAGACTTCTGTACATTGAATGCGTTTGTGTTTACTGGCAAGTAAACTCAAGAGGCAGCTGGATGTCTTGACATGATTTTTGAGCTTGATTGTCATGCAAGTACTGATCGCTTCAGAAGGGAGACATAGGTGCCATGGCTATGTTGAGCATCAAGAATGAAGGGAGATGAGGGATAAATGGATAGCTCAATCTTCAGCCAGCTCCACATTCTTAGCTGTACTGAGTAGGGAGGCAATATTGAGGGTAAAATCGGACAGGCCATTTATGCCAGTGCTTTCTGCTGCCTGGTTGGTAGGTTGAGTGTGTTCAGAATAAGTGATATGGGATAAGCTAACTGATAATCAGTGAGAACATTGCAAGAGGTTATCGTAGGGTATTCATCATATTTGGATCAACTAGTTCATCACCATTTTAGTGTTCTACATGATAGGATAGAGAGAT
The DNA here is from genome assembly GCA_024137785.1 of Ginglymostoma cirratum. Taxonomy (NCBI): domain Eukaryota; kingdom Metazoa; phylum Chordata; class Chondrichthyes; order Orectolobiformes; family Ginglymostomatidae; genus Ginglymostoma; species Ginglymostoma cirratum. The sequence continues at coordinate 3,390,578 of JAHRHZ010000089.1, read as the reverse complement.
TAAATTGAGGATGTCTTCAACCGATGATTCAAGGCTAAGACAGACTTTTAATCAGAAAGGGAATCAAGGGTTATAGAGGAAAGGCAGGAAAATGGAGTTGAGGATTATCAGAGCAGCTGTGACATCATTGATTGGTGGAGCAGACTCAATGGGTCGAATGACCTACTTCTGTTCCTACATCTTATAGCCTAGAACACCTTGCACTTCAAATAGTGCCATGGTATCTTTTGTGTCCACTTTAAGCAGCAGACGGGGCCTTGGGTTAACATCTGAAAGGCAACAAAGATCCAACACACACACACACACAGTAAGGCCAAATGGCCTCCTGCGGTACAATAAATTCTTAACATTCTGTTGTAAGTCTGCTGCGAAGCTTCTACCCATATTTTGCACTCTAATAGGAATGAGGCCTGAACCCACAACTTTTTAACAATTGCCACCCATGCCAAGCTGACACTTGGGCAGTGTTACAAATGGGCTACATCCAGCAGATGCATTTTGTTTACAATAGATGCTCATATTAAAAAAAAGTTTAATCCTCCTGTGAACCAGCCAGCTTTGAATGAAAGAAAATAATCTGAACTAATTTAAAATCAGCTAGTTTTGATCAGCTTCACTGTTCTGAAAGCTGTCAGATGCATCAAGTTGGAACAGGGCCGCATAGTGAAAGGGCTCCCTCTTGTGACCATTCTTATCACACACCCACCCTTTGTTTTTTGAGGGTTCTGGTAATACAGGTTTGGGCATGGCATGCTCGACTCATTTACCCATGGGAGCACACGTCAGTGGGTGTTGACTGGGCAGGACTGAAGGTGGGCTCACTACGGCCATGAGGAAGCTGTTTTACACACACATGGAGGCTAACCACAATAATGCCTGAGGTTTGCAAATCTCACAATGAAACAAAGCCAGCACGTGAATGAATTAAAGTTGGTGCATAATCAGTCGGTCAAGTCAGTTGGACTCCCTTTACTTATCATTTAGAAAGTCCTCAGGGGCACTCAAAATCAAATCCTATCAACTAACTGGACTTTGTTAGATTCTCCTAAAGTGCTGTGTTGTCCTCGTTGTCTTAACTGGCACAAATGAATGACATAAAATTCACATAAGATTAGAGATTTCTCCCCACATAAGCAAAGCCCTCACATAGATAGCCAATGATTCAGGCTCAGTTGACACCTTTCGATTCATGGTATGGTCATAAAATCAGGTGAAAAGGAGGACTGGAACCAGTGAGACATCACTGCTCAATCATTACCTAGTTGTCAGTTTTCCTGTGAGGTGACAAAGGGAGTATCTGATAAATACTCAGCTATGTACTCTGGGTGGAGGGTCTCATTGACTTACATGGCCTTTCCACTACTCAGTCTGCCCAAATGTCTTGATCATGGGGCTACCTCCACAGTTAAAAAGCTACTTCGCGCACACAACAAAGAATTGAACCCCACCCCCCCACTTTAGAGAATCTATATATTCCAAATGTTTTTAGTGCTGGAATTGTGCCATTTAACTCTTCAAGTGAATGTGGTTTTTCCTATGTGGCAGATGTCTTTTTTTTATTCATTCACAAGATGGGGGTGTTGCTGGTTAGGCCAGCATTTATTGCCCCTTGAGAAGGTGGTAGTGAGCTGCCTTCTTGAACTGTTGTAGTCCATGTGCTGTAGGTAGACCCACAATGGAAGGGAGTTCCAGTATTTTCACCCAGCAACACTGGAGGAATGGCGATATATTTCTGAGTCATGATGGTGAGTGGCTTGGAGGGGACCTTGAAGGTGTTCCCATGTATCTGCTGCTCATGTCCTTCTAGATGGAAGTGGTCCTGAGTTTGGAAGGTGCTGTCCAAGGACCTTTAGTGAATTTCCGCAGTGCATCTTATAGACAGTACACACTGCTGCTACTGAGGGTGTGGATGTTGGAAATGGTGGATCAGGTGCTAATCAAGTGGGCTGTTTTAGCTTTGCTCTCCTTCCTTTTTTATGCAAGTTTTTTAAAAATCTTCTAATGGGAACATGGCAAAGGTATGCTTTTGGGAGAACTGTTTGATTCAAAGCCACTTAAGCTCCCCTTAAAATCAATGATGGCAAAGAATAGTTACGTTTGTAAAATGACCCTAATAGCTGAACTCTCCCCTTACAGCATCCAGCTGAATCATGAACACTTTTGGCTGGTAAATCACTCTTTCTCTGGTTCTTTCTCTGATCAGCTCTGAAATTATTGTGCTAGTTTATAAAACCCATCCTAAAAGCATCAATGAAGGTGCAAGCTGCAGGCCTATTTTAACAGTTTTGGCATTACTCTCTCAAAGTTATAGGCACCAATTTACAGCAAAGTGAAGCAGGGAGATGAGGAGAATTTTATTGTATATGTCCATACATTGCCTGAAAGGGCAGGGCAAGCAGGTTCAATCAGCACTCTCAAAAGAGGAGTGAAGGAAATATTTGCAGGGAAATACAGAGAGTTATTGAATCACTCTTTCAAAAAACCAGAAAAAAGATGATGGGTCAAAGGTCTCCTTGTGTTCTGTACTACTTTTTGATTTTGACTGCTTGGAACATTCCTTGAAGCTGTACCTGAAGTTGGCCATCAACTGGAACTAAATCACCTTCACCAAAGGCCTTTTCTGAGTAAAGTGAGAATGAGAGGGAGGGTTCTTGGGGAGGTGTAGATCGGAACACGGATGAAGAGAAACTGTAATTTGAAGTTGCCTGTTTGTTTTTCTGTTAGTGTTCCCACAGAGGATGTTAAAAAGGAGAAAATTGAAACCACACTAATCTCTACAGCATCGTCATGGCAGCAACAGACAATCAATTCATTGTTAAAGTTGTAACTGTACAAGGTCATGGACTTCACCTAGTGAAGGTTTGAACTCAAATCAACCTGGATATTTTACAAAACAAAAAAAAAACTAATCACGGTTAAAAAGACATTTGATGTGTAATCTTCTCCTCTCTTACTCTGAGCAGTTTCAGAATGCTTAAATAATGATTTGCTATAGTTGCACTTTCAAAAAAATAAGCTCTCTTTCCGTATCAAAATAAACCTCTTTTCCACAGATTCTGCCACCGATTTTGGTATGTCTGGTTAACTGAAGTAGAAAGTTTATCAAAATAGCTGTGTTTTTTTTCTTTGTTGAATGTCTTACAAATAAAAGGAAAAACTTTTGTGTGTTTTTTTTCCAAATCTTGTGCAAAAATTTCTCTTTGTTTTTGACCACCACCCCACCCTCCCCCCACCCCACCCCCTCCAGAGCAGTCTGGTTTCTGGTTCACACCGATTCAGGAGAGCTGATTCATTCATCTTCTCACTCTCACATCTGGAAGAAAAGAAAACAAGACTTAAAATGGATCTGTGCAAATTCACAGCATCCCTTGTTGTTCTCAAGAGAGAGAGAGATGGGGTTGACACTGACACGGCTTCACCCCAATTTTACCTCCGTTTTTTTCTTCTCTGCGGCCTGTTTCTTGTGCTGCACAACCCCTTTAGGATAGTTGCATGACGCAACTTAAAAGGACACTGGTCGGTCTCTGTCTACACACGACATTCTGAGCCCTATTTTCCCTGAGGAGGTGATGATGTTGGGCCACTGCGTATAGCCATCGCCCATTTCCCTCACATTGAAGACTCTGTGAAGCTACCTCAGCCTTGACCACATAAAGTAAACCTGGACCAGGTACAGTTGGCAGCTTCCCTTTCCTATCGAATTGATAATGAACTATCTGGATTTTTTTTTACAAAAATCCAGCAGCTTCCACAGTCGTATACTTTTTTTTTTAGAGACAGCCACAAAGTGTCAGGTAAATTGATATTGATTCTACTACTTACCTAAAGTGAGATTTGAGCCCAGGACCTACATAAATTGCTAGGGATTACTGCAAGCCCAACACTAATGAACCTCATATATTGGTTTGTAGTTCCACGGGTGCCATGTACCCACTGGTAATTCACCCATGTGGTTGTTCATGTGTAACTCTCAACAGCGAGTGTCTATAATTACGCACTGACTCTTGCTAAGATTTGCTTTTAGTTAAAAAACATAGAAAATAGGAGCAGGAGTAGGCCATTCAGCCCCTAGCATCTGCTCCCCCATTCGATATGATCATGGCTGATCATCCAACTCAGTCCCCTGTTCCTGCTTTCTCCCCCATACTCTTTGAACTCTTTAATGTGTAAGAACTATATCCAGCTCTTTCTCAGAAACATTCAATATTTTGGTCTCAACCACTTTCTGTAGCAGAGAATTCCATACGCCCACCACTTTATCGGTGAAAAAATTTCTCCTCATCTCAGTTCTAAATGGCCAATCCCATATACTTTTAGAATCTGACCCTTGGTTCTGGACTCCCCAGTTATCAGGGAGTTAGTCTAACAGTTAATCTAAGGAATTATTTCAGTATAATGCAAGGGACTCTCAGCAACTCCGCGATTTTAACAATGACTTTTTCTATTCAAGTATTGGACTGTGACAAACAGTCTAGGACAAGTGTCAGTGACGGTCCCTTGATTCTCAACTACAAGATGCCAGGTTCAAATCCTACTTCAAGACTTGTGTGTAAAAATACAGCCTAACACTCCAGGGCTGTACTGAAGGACTGTTGGACATGCTGTCTTTTGGTTGAGATATTACGTCAATGTGTAACCTGTCGCATTTGCTTGCTCAGGTAGATTGTAAAAGATTCTCTGGCATTGTTTCAAAGAAGGGCGGTGGTGAGGAGGGGGTTAGTGGTGATATCTCTGGTTTGCTGTTCAAAAATTCTCTCTTTATTAACATTCCAAAAACGAAGTAAGTGGTCATCGTCATTTTCCTGATTGTGGAGCTTGCTGTGCACAAATTGGTTGGTGTATTTCCTGCAGTGACTACGAAAATTCTTAATTGGCTGTAAAAAGTGCTTTGATGCATCCAGTGGTCATGTATACATACAGGTATGTTTCTCCCTGTTAGAGGGCGCCTTGCCTGCCAGTCAGCAGTGTAGTTTGGGGTTTGATGTTACTTGTGGTGGTTCACCTTAAGTTAGGGGTGGATTTTGATGGAATCCAGAGATGGGCATCTTCAAATGCTCAGGTCTGAAAGATTCACATTCTAATGCCATGTTGCAGCCCATTCATGTTGCAAACTACCCAGCTTGCTTCCCATTTTCCCTGCTCTTCAGTCTGTTTTTATTACTTCTTTAATCTCATTTCCCAGTCTTTCTGGGACCCAGCCTTGACTTGTTCTTGCTGTCCATCCATTCAATCAAAAATAAAAGTGGCCAGACGCTTGGGTCCTAGGGAACAATAGGGTGGCGTTCAAACAGAGATTTGTACCCATCATTCCTACCTCACGGCTAGCAATACCTGAGTAAGAATGGGGACATGAGGAATGTCACATGCACAGGAAGTTGCTAGCCAACACACCATTGTACCCTGGCAGTGGGGAGAAAGAAACATGGAAGACAGGACTCCGTGTGTAGTTCACAGAAGATGGCATCAAGAGTGGCATCAACAAGAGATGGGTGTCTAGAGAGAATGTGGGACAGGTGGATATTTCACGAGGAACAGAACTGACAGGGATGAAGGAGCAACTTGAAGAGGTGCAACAGAAATGCCGTACTGAGAGGATTAGCTTCCTACCTCAGATTTACTTGCTGTGCTGGTAGGAATAGGTTGCATGTTCAGAGGATGTTTCCATAGCGACCTGCTGCTGCTGGCCACTGGGTTCCTGCAATGGGAAAACATGAAGCTGTCACACAAGTTTTCCCATGTTGTTTACAGTAAAGGCTCGGCAAAGGGATGATGAGGATGATGAAGAAATCTGATGACTGGCTCAGAGTTTGAAAGCCTGACGTTCCCACCCTCGCACACGCAGCACTTGTATGACTAAACGCGCTGAGTTAACATCCCGAGAACCCAAAGTGCAGCCAAGTGCTTTTTATAAGTGATTTGCAGCAGCGGGGTACTTAACAAGCAGCCCCAAGTTGAAACAGCTCTGCCTGAAAGCTCTGTTTACATCTCCTGGTCCAGGAACTGCTCATGCCAGTCGGTTCTGTGTTGCCAATGGTTGTGTGATACCCATTGCCAGGCACTATGATATATGAGCAGTGTAACAGGACCAGGAAATAGTTTAAACGGCCAGCTTGCTGCTCACCAGGAGTTGCTCAATCACTCAGGAAGATATCAAAATGGCTGCACTGGTATTGGCTGGAGCCTCAACTTCACAAACCACCTGGAGTGACTTGATGAAGGTCTCTGAGCTGTATCGGTGAAATCAGTTCATCCACTGTTAACTGGTTTCCTCATCCATGCAACCATCCAGAATTCACTGCTAACCTGCCATAACTTGCCCAGAAAGGTTGAGAGGATGAATGCTAAAGGAAAACAATTGTTTCAAGATTCAACCTGGGCTAGTGTTGGAGGGAGGTACTTCTTAGTATTTAAACTATGCTACGGTTAAGCCAAGGAAGTCTTGTGGCACAGTGGGTTAGTGTCCCTACCTCTTGAACTAGAAGCTCCTAGTTCAAGCTCCACTCCAGGGCTTGATAGAACAAGGGAAAGTGTGTTAAGTTGAGAATCCTTCCAACATACACCAATGATAGATAGTAAGAGCAAGAGAGATTCCTGGTCAGCCATGTGATGGAAAGAGATTGTATCACCGTCCATAGATCCAGATTACAACATGCATGTAAAAGTGCATGTTGCCATAGCAACCCCAACTCCTGGGGTGAACTGTAACAGGCCACCACTCTGGCTAATCTCCAAATGCTCAACATTGAGAGGGGAAAATACCAAATTTGAGGAAAGAATTCCATTGTCCTGGAATGACTTGCTTAGGGCAATGGGAAGGCTGGTGGCAGTTGGAGTTTTATGAGGTCAAACATTTTGGAAAGGCCAAACACGAGAAAGTTTTCAAGACTCAAATCCACAATCCTGGAACATGTGACTGCAAGTAGATAAAATGCCAGGATTTCAGAAAAAAAAAAAAGAGGACAAGAACAAAGAAAGAATGATAAAGTGATACAAAGCACATGCTCATTCCTCATTACAGAAAGGACATTAAGAATGTGCACGGTGTAGATTCACCAAGGTGAGAAACGATAGATACGAGGAGACACTATGAATCCTGGAACTATTTCCATTGGAGGAAAACAAGCCAAGAGGAGATTTAATAGAAGATTCTCTAAAAATGAAAAGAATTTCGAAAGTGAACAGGGGGCAATTCTGTCAGCTGCGGACAGAAAGTTATCAAGTGAGTGATTGCTCCCTTTACTTCAATAAGGACTTTGTGCATGGTATACTTGGCGTAGACATCACTGCATATTTTTAAAGAAATATGGATAAAATTCTGAAGCAGGGAAAGATCCTGACATAACAGGAGTGAGTCAGATCAGTTTGGATTGCTCCTGCAAAGAGCTTGGACAGACAACGCTGGGACGAATGGCTTCCTGCAATCTACACAACAAGAAAAGACAGCAAATCTTGGGTTTGAAGGGACTTACCTCGACAGACACGTTGGAGGGAGGCATTGGGTTGTATTGAGGAATGTATGTCCCTTGTATTGCTGTGGTGGCAGGCATGTACTGGGAAAAGATACAGAACAACTCTTACCAACTTGACAAAAGAAAGCTACAGACAGACTCCACAAATACATCTGTTATTTGTAATCCTCATTAGTGGCATGATCCTGAAGGTAAATTAAAATACAACCTTTATCACACACCTGCTCTTATTTAATCTGAAAGTTGTGTTTTCAACAATATACCATCATTTACAAAAACAGGCAAAATAGAGATGGCACCTTGTCATATTGTGCAGATATGTTCATTAAAAAGCCTTAGAAACAATTAATTGCTTTGAAATTTTGGTAGGTAGGAAAAGGGAATTGATATTTCTAGGTAGGGCAAGATTACACATTAAATTTTTCTGTTTGTTTGATGCCTGCAAAACCATGTTCTGTGCTTATTATATTTCAGAAATAGCTTTGCTTACCAAGACTGCAGTGATATAAATTAGTAAATTGTACACTTGGGGGTAAAGTATTATACCAGTTATAATTAGTTAGCTTTGAACAGGGTCCCACAGAATAATTGAGGTAGAAACCACTGCAAGAGACACTTGCCTGCTCTTTCTGCCTCCTCACATTGACTGGTCTTGGTCAGATGCAGCTGCAATGGATGTATAAGACCATAAGACGTAGGAGCAAAAGTAGGTCATTCAGCCCATTGAGTCTGCTCTGCCATTCAATGAGATCACAGCTGATCTGATCACCTTCAACTCCACTTTCCTGCCTTTTCCTCCATAACCCTTGATTCCCTTCTTGATTAAAAATCTGTCTATCTCAGCCTTGAATATACTAAATGACCCAGCCTTGACAGCTGTCTGCGGTAAAGAATTCCACAGATTCACTACCCTCTGAGAGAAGAAATTCCTCCTCATCTCTGTCTTAAATGTGCGACCCTTTATTCTGAGATGATGCCCTCTGGTCCTAGACTCTCCCAAAAGAAGAAACAATCTCTCCATAGCTACCCTGTCACATAAGAATCTTATATGTTTCAATAAAGTCACCTCTCATTCTTCCAAACTTCAGTGAGTTCAGGCCCAACCTACTCAACCTCTCCTCATAAGACAGTACCTCTGTATCTGGTATCAGCTGAGTGAACCTTCTCTGGACTGCCTTCAATATCAATCTATCTTTCTTTTGATAAGGGGCCCAAAACTGTTCACAGTGTTCCAGCTGCAGTCTGACTAGTGCCTTGTATACTTTTAGCAAAACCTCCCTATTGTTATACTCCATTCCCTTTGAAATAATGGCCAGTATTCCATTTGCTTTCCCTATTATCTGCAGAACTCGGATACCAGCTTTTTGTGATTCATGTAAAAATTACTCTGTTCTGTACCTTTCTGCAGTCTTTCTCCATTTAAATAATATTTGACTCCTGTATTCTTCCAGCCAAAGTGCATAACCTTACATTTTCCCACATTATATTCCATCTGCTAAGCTTTTGCCCTCTCACTTAACCTGTCTATATCCCTCTGCAGACTCTTTCTGTCATTCTCACCACTTGCCTTCCCATCTATTTTTGAATCATCTGCAAACTTAGCAATATTGCATTCACTCTCCTCATCCAAATCATTCATATATTTTATAAATAACTGGCCCAAAATTGATCCTTGTAGCAATCCACTAGTTCCAGGTTGCTATGCTGAAATTAGCCCCTGTTATTCCCAGCTCTCTACCTTCTGTTAGGTAGCCACCAATCCTCTATCCATGTTAATATTCTACCTCCAACACCATGGGCTCTTAATAAGTAAGCTAAAGTGTGGTATCTTACCAAATGCATTGTGAAAATCCAATTATATTATATTCACCACTTCCCTTTTATCTATCCTGCTTGTTACCTCCTCAAAGAATTCTAGCAAATTTGCCAGACATGATTACCCTTCCATGAGGCCATGCTGACTCTGCTATTCATGAATACTCATGTATTTCTAAATGCACTGCAATGACATCCTTGAAAATAGACTCTTAACATTTGCTCAACAACAGATGTTAAGCTAACTAGCCACTGGATGTGACTAATACTGGTGACAAATGTGTGCACATGATCTTTCTTCAGACTTCACTGTTGTTCCCTACAGAAGAGGCTCACCAGTGGAGGGTGTGCAGGCATCAACAGCAATTTGCATTTATATAGCACCTTTCACGAGCTGTCACACTATGATTCACCAGGCTAGGTGAGAAGATATTAGGACAACTTTGATTAAGGGGTCAGTTTTAATGAGCATCTCCAAGGAAGCTATGAGATTTAGTAGACCAATGAGGCCTTGGTTTGCCAGCTCATCCAAAAGACCACATCTCTTGACAGTGCAGCACTCCCTCAGTACTGCTCTGGGAATGATAATCCTGGATTATGCACTCAAACATTTGGACTGGGTCTAAAACCCACAAGCATTTCACTCAGATGTGAGAATGTCAGCAAGGGAGCCAAACTAACACTTCAGGTTGTGGGCTGACTGTGGTTTTTTCCTTTCTTTCAGGGAAAACAAACTACAAGCATCCCATCAATCCCCATAGGTTCAACTAGACAAGTGTGTGACTGAACCAAGTAGGTAAGCCAAAGAAGATTGCAGGTTCAATACCTGTTCTATGCTAAGGTCGCTCATCACCATCATGGTAGCTGCTACAATTAGCCTCTGTGCCAGGAAAAGAAAACAACCGGTTGGATTTCCCACTCCTGGACAGGAATCCAGTCAGTCACTGATGATCTAACACCTCCTGGCCAGCTGCATTCTCACAGACACTGTCAACCAGGTTCTGCATGCTGGTTTCAACACATTCCTCCCAACTTTCCCTCCCTGCACCATCTCGGTGGCCCTGTTCAATTGTAGCAGCCATGTTTGAGACCAGCCAACATAGATTCCAGGTTGAACCTGAGACTTTCCAAGCCATTCTTTGGTAGCACAGACGTGGAGTATTGCTGAAAAAGACACATTTTGTCAACGCTTTGCACCCATCTGGACATTTCGCAAGAATACCAATTCAGTGGGGAAAACCAGCATTTATAATGCATGGGAGGAGTGCTGACTGGTTAGTGAGTGGATTCTGATGGGTAGAGGCATTGTGATGGAGAATGTACCAATGAATGATGATTGACAGTTAACCACCAGGCTTTGTTTAAATTTTAAGGTTGACTCTGATTGGTGAGCTGGTTGGATTTATACTTGTATGTGTGTGTGAGATGTACTTGCAAGTACTGAAACATAGAAATGTGGAAAATAGGAGCAGGAATAGGCCATTCAGACTTCAAGCCCACTCTGCCACTCAATATGATCATGGCTGATCATCCAATCCAGTCCCCTGTTCCTGCTTTCTCCCCATATCCTTTGATCTCTTTAGCCCTAACTATACCTAATGCCTTCTCAAAATATTCATTGTTTTGGCCTCAATCACTTTCTGTGACAGAGAATTCCACAGGCTCACCACTCTCTGGGTGAAAACATTTCTCCTCATTTCAGTCCTAAATGGCCTACCCCATATCCTTAGACTGTCACCTTGGTTCTAGGCTCCCTGGTCATTGGGAACATCCTTCTTGCATCTACCCTGGCTTGTCCTATTAGAATTTTATAGGTTTCTACGAGATCCCTCCTCATTTTTCTAAACTCCAGTGAATATTGTCCGAACTGATCCAGTTGCTCATCATATGTCAGCCCTGCCTTCCCAGGAATCAGTTTGGTAAACCCTTTGTTGCACTCCCTCCATAGCTAGAACTGCCAGGAAGCCAGACATATTAATATACAGGGCCCTGTTCTTTGCAGACAGAAAGAACATATACACACTTTGCACCTGTTTCACCTCATAAAATATAAACAACATGTTTACTGGTTCATTTCTCAGGGCCCCACTCCATGCATAGGTTGGAGTCAACCTGTCTAGTTTAAAATTTAAACAAAGCCTGGTAGTTAATTGTCAATCATTGTTAACTGGTGCATTCTCCATTGTAATGCCTCTACCAGTCAGAGTTCACTTGCCCACCAATCAGCAATCTCTTTTCATACAGCATAAATGTTGGTACCTCCCCCCCGACTGGTATTTTTGCAAATTGTCCTGATGAGCACAGACAAAAAGTGCCTTTTCTCAGCAAGAACATCCAAGTCAGTGGCATTGCAGGTATTTATCTTCTGAGGCCTCGATTTACAATGAAGAAGTAACTGCTTGAGGTTAATTATGTACTCACTTACTTTTCCCCACGATCCCAGAGCACTACCAGTGTAGGCAGCACTTACCGTTCCTGTGCTGCCCAGGGACAAGTGACTAAGCTGTTGGGTTAATGGTCCCATCATTGATGTGGGCTGGATAGACATGGTGTGGTCCATCGTAGGTGTTATTACTGTTCCCTTCAAAGAAAAAAAAAACAAGTGTCACAAACCATTCTGAGCTTTCAGTTTGTTCAATCTTCTGGGGGCAATAACTTTCATTGGGAACACACTTCAAAGGTGGTCAGAAACAGATGCTGACAGAGAGGGCTGAATGAGGCAGGGAGGTTGCCAAACTGACTGGGCCCAGCCAAAAGGGCACTGTTTTCAAATGAAGACAGAGATGGGAAATCTTTTCTCTCAGAGCACTGCACAACTTTGAAATTCTGCCTCAGAAGAGTGTGGAGGTGATGGGGAGGGGGTTGGGGGGGATGAGGGGTGGAATATTTTTAAGGCAGAGGTCGATAAATTCTTGATGTCCAAGGGGATAAAAGATTATTGGGGGATATGCAGGAATGTAGAGTTGAGATTAAAATCAGATCAGTCACAATCTCACCGAACGGTGGAACAGGCTCAAAGAGCTGAATGGCCTACTACTGCTCCTATTTTGTGTGTGAGTTAAGGGACGAGGCAGCTTGATACCTGGGAACTTCCCGGTGCTGGTTCAAGTGTTGTGAAGGATTGGTTTACTGGGATCAGTTCACAGTTCAAAAAGGATTAAACCTGGGCTGGACAGCTAGTGGTTTGGTGGGGTTGGGGTCCAAGATTTAAGTCCATGATTGCCTGCAAATGTGTACAGGTTGGGTGAGGGCATGCTTTGTTGCCACCATGGTGAAGTGAACAGGACCAGATAGTGCTGTAACTCCAGAAGGGTGGCAAGATCATTAGAGATCAATTGGTCAGCAGGTCGACTCCGATTGGCCAAGACATTGCCATGGAGAAAAAAAACAGGAAACCCTAAGCAGCACCCTTTCACCTGTGGTATAAATTGTTGTAATTGTTTGAAAGTTGGCATTCGTGCATTGGTCCTGACGGGTGTAAAATAAAAAGCTTTGGTAACATCTTCTGCAGGATCTGAGGTTTTATTTTGTACAATGGAAAAGGGAAAAAGAATAAAACTTACCATAGGCTGCATAAGGTACGACTGATGGTGCATCCAGGATGGGCTATGGACCTTCATATGAAATGAAACAAGAGAATAGTCATCAACAATAATTTTAATTTTATAGCATCTTCAACACAGAAAAACATCACAACATAGAACACCAACCACAAAAGGATATACTGGGACAGGTGACCAAGAGTTTGATCAAAGAGGTAGGTTTTAAGGAGAATCTTAACTCAGGAGGGAGAAGTAGAAAATGGAGTAGTTCAAGGAGGGAATTACAGAACTTAGGACCCAGCCAGCTGAAGGCACAGCCACCAGTAGTACATGGACCAATGTAAATCAGAGATGCTCAGGAGATCAGAATAGGAGGAATGCAGAGAGTTTATTATCTTCCACCACTTAGCAATGCACTTGAAAGTACAGATTGAAAGGTGATCATGACCTGAAGTGATGTTTAAAATATGCTCCAAATCATCAGCTGCCACTAGAGCTTAGATATTGATTTGGTGCTTGAGGTAATGGCTGTGCATCTAAACCTTGAAGAAATAAGCCCTCTTCCCACCTTTCAGAAATTGTGTCTCCACCCCCCGCCCCAGCCCAACCCCTTCACTCCACTCACTGACATCATATAATGGTCCACTCTGTATGTCTGGCTGAAGGCTTTGCCTAACTTCTAACCTTACTCCTAAAACTCCCCTGGGATGTGAACCATCTGTTGTCACTGCAGCGCATGGGTAAGGCACACACTTGGTGGAAAAGTCACCTAGGAGTGAGAAACTACAAATGAGTGGGTCAGTGAAGCCCACATTTAGTCAATGACGACTGGATTTAAAGCCATCGGCATTTAAGATTTTGAAAAACACTTTAATGAAACAAATGCCTATGTTTTCCTTCCCCACACAGGAAAATAACTGCTCACACAATTGTGTGCGATGTGGTCGGGTGCTATATGAGTGCAAATACTTCACCTCAGATTGCATGTCCAAACACATTACTTAGGCAATGATGTTTGATGCAGGACAAACAAATGGAGGAGGAGAAATGCATCATCACATTTAATTAGGACCTAGTTGGCAGAAGGCACAGCCACCAGCAGGCAGTATTTATTGCTCATTCCTAATTGTCCAGAGGGCAGCTAAGAGTCAATCACATTGCTGTGGGTCTGGAGTCACATGTAGCCCAGACCAGGTAAGGATGGCAGTTTCCTTCCCTAAAGGACATTAGTGAACCAGATGGGTTTTTCTGACAATCGACAATGGATTCATGGTCATCATTAGACTCTTAATTCAGAGTTGTTTTTTGAATTCAAATTCCACCATCTGCCATGGTAGGATTCAAACCCAGCTCCCCAGAATATTATCTGGGTCTCCTGATTAACACTCCAGCAATAATACCACTAGACCATCGCTTTCCCTTTTGCATCTTCACCTCAAGCAGCTTTTGCTCCTTTCCATCTCCAATTTTTATGAAACCTCTAAGTTGAAATGGTCAAATAGACTCTTTTAAATATCTTTATTTATGATCTATGATATTTCTCCTGAATATACTACGTGGTTTCCAAAAGACACCATGCCAATTGTGGGTGTTTGCCAACCCAACCTGCACTTGAGGTCTGAGGCCTACACTGAGAGTATGCATGGTGTCATGGGTAATCCACAAACACTCACCTGATATGAAGACACAGGAGAGGTGATGTATGGTGAGATAGATGTCTGTGCGATCATCCTGTTTGGAGCAATACTGTATGGACTGGAATAAAATCTAGAGCGAGACAGGACAGAGACAGACACTCAGTCATTGTTAGCCAATGTTGATTTTGTTGTTCCCCTGTGATTCCTTGTTTTTTACAATTCCATCCTGACCCAGCTTCATTAAAACCATAGGAAACCCTGACCCACACATACTATGTGAATCTCAAGGGTACTATCTCTTGTTTAATGGTATGGGAAGTCACCGCCAAGGAAAACCCTGAAATCCTCCGGCCTATGTGAAAAATGGAGCAGAGACATCTGGACTCCTTGTTCCTGTGGAACTGGGCACTCCACTGGAGTAAAGATCACAAAAAGTCACTCCTAGGCATAAGCAATAACTTGGCCAGGAACTGCAGGACAGCTGGTCATCATCCCCCTCGTCCTCACATACCACCCCACCAACCTCCGGATCCAACACATCATCCTCCGACACTTCCGCCATCTGCAATCAGACCCCACCACCAAAGACATTTTTCCCTCCCCACCCTTATCTGCCTTCCGGAGGGACCACTCCCTCCGCGACTCCCTTGTCCGCTCCACACTCCCCTCCAGCCCCACCACACCCGGCACTTTTCCTTGTAACCGCAGGAAGTGCTACACCTGCCCCCACACCTCCTCCCTCACCCCAATCCCAGGCCCCAAGAAGAC
>JAHRHZ010000089.1:3360699-3374947 GCA_024137785.1 Ginglymostoma cirratum | reverse complement strand
AATCATATTCAGCCTGGGAACCCTGCAGCCCAATGGCATCAATGTGGATTTCACAAGCTTTAAAATCTCCCCTCCCCCAACCGCATCGCAAAACCAGCCCAGCTCATCTCCACCTCCCTGACCTGTTTTTCCTCTCACCTCAAGCCACACCCCCATCTCCTATCTACTAACATCATCCCGCCCCCTTGACCTGTCCGTCCTCCCTGGACTGACCTATCTCCTCCCTACCCCCCTACCTACACTCACCTTTACTGGCTCCATCCCCGCCCCTTCGACTTGTCTGCCTCCTCTCCACCTATCCTCTCCTCTATCCATCCTCTATCCGCCTCCGCCTCCCCCTCTCTCCCTATTTATTTCAGAACCCTCTTCCCCTCCTCCATTTCTAATGAAGGGTTTAGGCCTGAAACGTCAAGTTTTCCTGCTCCTATGATGCTGCTTGACCTGCTGTGTTCATCCAGCCCCATGCTTGTTATCACAGCAGTAAACCCTGATAGCAGGTCAGGAGAAGATGTAAGGAAACATCGAGGAGAAAGAAATCACTGAAACGAGAGACAAGTTGTTCAAGTTTTTTTTTTGTCTTTCTCTGATCAGGAGTAATGCAAGAATGCCAGATTTCCAACAATCACAATAATTCATGCAACAGAAGAAAAGGGTGGTCCATGGGAATGCCTCAGCCAATCAGAAAAGGATGGTCCATGGCAAAATCTCGGTCAGAGGAAGGTGTTCCATGGCAACACACGGCCATTTAGACTTGATCTGCCAACAGATCATTAGCCTTTTCTCTTAGCAATTTGGAAAAGAAATCCTTTCTCCTTTGGAGCTTCCAGACAAAGCACTATAATAGAAGATGATTGCTTCAGAGGGCCTGAGTTTTTTGGTGGATTCATCAATCATGGGAGGCAGCAGGCAGTTGCTTCACCACTTTCTTAGCCAGGGTAATAGTTGGTGTGAGGCTTAAGGCATTGAAAAAGATAAGATGACCTGATAACTACAATGGGAACAACTATCACAGTAAGGCTAGAATACTTACTCATTTTGCAGAGCAGTTGTTGGGTCATATGTAAGAGTCATTGTACCCTGAGGGAATAAATTAACAATGTCTTGAGGTATTTATTTGAAAAGTCTTCTCATTAACAGTAAACAACCAGATCTGGATTCAGAACAGGCCTTTCAGTCCATCTGCACCTTCCACAGATTAGAAATAGTCTAACTCATCATACACTCTACTCACTCACTTAATCTCCTTCCATAACCCTTACATCAACTATCCTATTGTAGGCACTAATTTGATTTCTGAAGGAAAATTGGGCATCAACAGCCCTTAATCTCTAAATGAAATTAAGCTGAATTCCTGAATATTTAAAGCCACATCTCCATTCCTAAATCCTAATTTACAATCAGTCTCCACCCTGAAGGCCACCCACTCGTCTCAAGGTGTCTCACATGGTTATCACGCTGTATTTATATAACTGTTTCCAAACATTGTGAATCTTTCACAAAGACATCAACCAGAAGGGAAATATAGCACAAGTTCACAGATCATGAAAGAATTATGTCTTGACTTGCATGTGGTTCAAGTTAGTCATTTTAAATACACGTGTGTGCACCATGGATTCCAGAGAACACCCAGCACAGAAACAGATCATTTACCCAAACAGTTCATGCTGGTGTTCATTCTCATCGAAAGATAGCAAACAGAAGGAGGAGGCCATTCGGCCCTTTGAGCTTGCTCTGTCATTCAATATAATCATGGCTGATCATTCAACTTAGTCCCCCTGTTCCTGCTTTTTCTCATACCCTTTGATCCCTTCAGCTGTAAGAACAATATCTAACTCCTTGAAAACATTCAATGTTTTGACTTGAACTGCTTTCTTTGACAGAAAATTCCACAGGCTCACCAATCTCTGGGTGAAGAAATTTTTCCTCATCTCAGTCCTAAATAACAGGGTGATTATCACTGGACTGTTAATCCAGAGACTCAGATAACATTCTGGGGACCTGGGTTTGAATCCCGCCACGGCAGATGGTGGAATTTGAATTCAATAAATATCTGGAATTAAGAATCTAATGATGACCACGAATCCATTGTCAATTATTGGGAAAAACCTACCTGGTTCACTAATGTCCATTAGGGAAGGAAACTGCCATCTTTACCTGGTCTCGCCTACATGTGACTCCAGACCCACAGCAACGTGGTTGACTCTTAACTGCCCTCTGGGCAATTAGGAATGGGCAATAAATGCTGCCTAGCCAGTGATGCTCTCATCCCGTGAATGGGTGAAGAAAACTCAGAATCTTTAGACTGTGACACAGTGGTTCTGGACACCCCAGTCATCGGGAACATCCTTCCAGTGCTTACGCCACTCGAGTCTCCTCCAATCATTCCTCATTTAAATCTGTCATCATTACTCTCTATCCCTTCTCCCTCATAGACTTGTCTAACTTGCCCTTAAACCTATCTGTCTTACTCATTTTAACCACTCCCTGTGTGAGGGAGTTCTACATTCTCACTGCTCTCTGGGTGAAGGCATCTCTTCTGAATTGTCTGTTGGATATTTTAGGGATGATCTTGTATTAATGACCTCTGGTTCAGCTCTTTCCCTCAGGGGGAAACATCTTCTTTGTGTTCACTCAATCAAAAACCTCTCAACATTTTAAAGACCTCTACTATATCACCCCTCAGCTACTTTTGTTCAAGAGAAAACAGAACAATCCTGTCAATCCCATCATGGTATTTAAACCCATATGTTCCTGTATCATCCTTGTAAATCGTCTCTGCTCTTTCTCTAGTGCCTCTATATCCTCTCTATACTATGGAGACCAAAATTGCACATAGTAATGTAAATGTAGTCTAACCAAAGCTCAATACAGGTTTAGTATAACTTCCCCGCTTTGTGATTCTATCCCTCCGGAAATAAAGCCTCCTTCATGGTTTGTCTTTTATAGTCTTGCTAACCCTGGCCCAACTTTTCCCTTTCCCTGCCTGTTCAGACCTGGTCACTATGCTTCAATAAATAGCAACAAAGTCAGCACTTGCTGGAGATCCCTGTCTGGGAGCTTTGTGCTCTGCATAGCCCAGTATCACATCAGAAAGTCCAGTTCCCCTTGATTCTCGATGAATCTTGGCAGGTAAACAAAAAGAACAACTTGCCTTGGCATAGTATCTTTAACAAAGAGAAACATCCCAAAATGCCCCACAGCTGTTAATATCAAACAAAGTATGATGCTGGGCTGCAGAGGAGACAATAGGGCACATGACCTGAAGTTAAGTTTGATTAGCAGGTCTGAAGGAGCATCTTAAATGAGGAAAGGTGGAGAAGCAAAGATGTTTGGGGAAGGAACTCCAGGGGGGCCCAGGCTGCTGAAAGGTAAGCACCAACAGTGGTGTGATTAAAACTGAGAATGTACAAGAGACCGGAATTAGAGGAGGGCAGATATCTTGCAGGGTTGTGAAGCTGGAGGGGATGGCAGAGATAGGGCGACGGTGGGATTTGAAAATTGAACAGTTAAAATGCATGTTAAAGAGGACTGGGTGTCAATGGCAGTGACTGAGCACAGGAGTAATGGGAGAACAGGTCTTGCTGCGATTTGAAGGAAACAGCAAAGTTATTCTTTATCCTTTCATGGGAAGTGGGCAATGCTGGCAAGGCCAGCATTTGCTGCCTATTCTTAACTGCCCCTTGAACTGAGTGGCTTTCTCAACCTTCAGAGGGCAGTTAAGAGTCAACCACATTGCTGTGGGTCTGGAGTCACATGTAGGCCAAACCAGGTGAGGATGGCAGTTTCCTTCCCACAAGGACATCAGTGAATTTGTTCTGAGGAAGGGTCACCGGACCCGAAACTTTAATTCTGTTTTCTCCTTCACAGATGCTGCCAGACCTGCTGAGCTTTTCCAGCAACTTTGTTTTTGTTCCCGATTTACAGCATCTGCAGTTCTTTTGGTTTTAATTAGTGAATTAGATGCACTTTTATGAAAATCGATGATAGTTGTCATGGTCACCATCACTGAGGGTAGTTATCAATTCCACATTTTTATTAATTACCGTTATTAATTAATTGAATTTAAATTCCACTAGCTGCCATTGTGGAATTTGAACCCATGACCCCAGAACATTAGCCTGGGCCTCTGGATTACCAGCCCAATGGCACCACCGCAACAACTTACGTTAAATCTAACAAAACATCCCGAGGTGCTTCAGAGGAGTGTTACTGAACAAAATCTAACCCCAAACCACGTGAGATATTGGGTTCAGTAACCACAAGCTTGATCAAAGATGTGGTGTTAAGGAGCATCTGAAGTTCAGACTTGGGATGTCTCACTACGTTTATACAGGGCCTTAGTGAGAGCACAGCCAGAGTACTGTGTGCAGTTTTGGTCTCCCTACCTATGAAATGATATCCTTGCCATAGAGGGAGAGCAGTGGAGGTTCACTAGGCTGATACCAGGGATGGCAGGATTATCATATGAGCAAGGTTGGTTCAACTGGGCCTGTATTCACCTAGACTTTAGAAGGATGAGAGGGGTTCTTATTGAAATGTGGGTGAAGGGAGGATGTTTCCCCTGGCTGGGGAGTCTAGAACCAGGGTCACTGTCTCAGGGGGATATGGGATAGACCTTTAGGTCTGAGATGAGGAAACATTTCTTCACTCAGAGGGTGGTCACCCTGTGGAACTCTCTACCAAGGAAGGATGCGGAGTCCAAATCACCGAATATATTCAAAAATGAGATTGATAAATATTTATATTTTGAAGACATCAAGGAGTATGAAGGGAAAGTAGGAATGTAGCAGTAACAGAAGATCAGCGGTGATCATACTGAACGGTGGAGCAGGTTCAAAGGGCTGAATGGCTGAACCCTTCTATGTTTCCATGACACCAATATCTTCATAGAAAAACAGAAATTGCTAGAGAAACTCAGCAGGTCTGGCAGCATCCATGGTGAGAAAGCAAAGTTAACGTTTTGGGTCCAGTGACCTTTCTTCAGAACTTATTGTAGCTAGAAAAGGATTGGTATATGCACTGAAGATAGGGTAGGGGAGGGAGGAGGAGTAAACGATAGGTGGAGATGGAGCCCAGAGACAGAGAAAAACAGTTAGGCAAAGGAGTGGGTAATAGTCAACCTGGGAGAATGAACAGCTGCTCATAGGGTCTGTTAGTGGCTGACAATGGGTTGTTTGTGGTAGCACTCATCTGATGACAAGGCCTGGTGTGTGAGGGTTGGAGTAAGGACATGGGAAAAGATGCTCAAGCTCTAAAGTTGTTGAACTCAATATTGAGTCCAGAAGGCTGCAGAGTTCCCAAGTGGAAAATGAAGTGCTGTTCTTCCAGCTTGCGCTGAGCTTCATTGGAGCATTGCAGCAAGCCTGAGACAGAGATGTTGTCCAGGGAACAAGCAGGTGTGTTGAAGTGGCAGGCAACTGTAAGCTCAGGGTCTTTTCTGCAGAAAGAATGTGGGTGTTCCATAAAGCTGTCGCCCAGTCTGTGTTTCATCTCTTTAATGTTGAGAAGAGCACATTGTGAGCAGCGAATGCAGTAAACTAGATTGAGTGAAGTGCAGGTAAAGCGCTGCTTTACTCGAAGTGTATCTGCAGCCTTTGTTACTGAGGAGGGAGGAGGTAAACGAGCAGGTGTCACACCTTCTGCAGGTGCACGGGGAGTGTGGGGAAGTGTTAAGAGTGAAGGAGGAGTGGAACAGAGTGTCTCAGAGGGAACAATCCCTGTAGAAGGCTGACAAGGGAGGGGAGGGGAATATGTGTCTGGTGGTGACATCCTGCTGGAGATGGCGGAAATGACAGTTAGCGATCCTCTGGGTGTGGATGCTGGTGGGATGATAGGTGAGAATAAGGGGGACCCTATCACTGTTGTGGGAGGGATAAGGGGGGTGAAGGCTGAAGTGCAGGAGATGGGTTGGACATGGCCGATGGCCCTGTCGACAATGGTGCTGGGGAATGCTCGGTTGAGGAAGAAGGTGGATGTTTTGGAGGCTTCCTTGTAGGAGTTGACATCGTCACAAAAGAAACGGAGGAACTGGGAGAATGGAACAGAGTCTTTACAGAAAGCCGGTTGTGAGGATGTATAGTTAAGGTAACTGTGGGAGTCGTTGGACTTGTAGTGGAGTGATAATGAGAGCTGGGAGTAGGTCAGAATGGGTGAATGTAAGAGCAATCACGTTGTAACAGGACTAGGTGTGGTGTTCGGTAAAAAACATGGAAGGATGGAATCAGGCTCTAAAATCAGTAAACTCAATGTTGAGTCCTAGAGGCTGCAGGGTCCCCAAGTGGAAAATGAGATGCTGTCCTTGCGCTGAAACTCACTGGAACACAGCAGCAGGCCTATGACAGAAATATTGGCCTAGAACATGGTGGTGTGTTGACATAGCAGCCAACTGAAAGCTCGGGGTCATTTTTATGGACAGATCCCATTGATAGATTGCCTTGGGTTCGGTTGAGTTTGTGCTTATTGCAGGCGTAAGGTGGGAGGCAAGGACAGGAGACAGTATGGCAAGGAAGCAACGCACACAAGGTTCGGCCTGGTGGCATTGCCTGAGCTGAGCCCACTTGTACAGACGGCACGTACTTGCCTCTCACTGTTTCTGAAACAGCCAATGTGCGAAGGCTGACATAACAGACAGAATGGCGTCCGAGTTCACAGAGACATAGAAATGAGGAGCAGGAGTAGGCCATCTGCCCCTTTCTTACCGGCTCTCCATCTCGGGGCCAGGCCCGGCCGTTCTGCAGGTACTTGTTCTGGTTTTGCCGCTTTTTCTGCCCACCATCTGCAAATTTGCACAGCAGCGGTTCTGAGGGAGCTGCATTGAAAGAGAGAAAACGCCAACACTTCAGAGAAGGATGACCCTCAGTCTGGGTCAAGGAACTCTCTAACCTGTGCCCAGTGCCCCTTTCTGCCTGCCCATTTTGTTATTTGAATCCTTAACGCATGTTGTGTTACTCCACCCTGTAATCATAATCATAAATAATAGCATTTCCCACCTTCCCTCGTCTCAAGGAAACACAAAGCAAGGGGCAGGTTCAGAATCCATTACACTCACCTGCAACTCCTTGCTGCATCTTAATGAATTTCCCATTGAAGTGAGCAATGATGGCTTCACATTTTTCTGTTGATTCCATCCTGTGGGCAGAACAGCCAAAGGCACAGAGTTAAACAAGCCAAGTCAAGTGGCCCCTCACTGAGGCCAGGGCACAGGAATAAAATCAGCTTGAAAATCATCCTGCCAAGGTTTCTTGTGTATGGTAACTGCAAGGTCTATGCAAAGGAAAGGTTGGACAGTCCCAGGCTACTCTCGACTGAACAGGGGCTCATGGCCCAAACTACACGTAACCCAGCTTGAACACTCCCAGTGTGCCACTCAGGGAGTGCTGCACTGCCTGAGGTGCCACATTTTGAATTACGGCTGAATGAATGAAGGGAGCTTTTGAATGAAGCAGACTTGGATACAAGATTTCCTGGGTGGCAGGGGGAGGACAGTGGCTCAGTGGTTAGCGCTGCTACCTTACAGCACCAGGGATTCTGTGATTCTAGGGTGGCATGCAGAGTGTTGAGGGTAGCACTGGCTGACAAAAGCATCCCACTGTCTTTGGGAGCCAACAAAACGTACCCAAACAAAAACAGTGTGCAGTCCCAAATCTATAACACCCAATAATCTCTGCCTCATTTTGAGCCATTACACCTCCAATTCCTAGTTACACTTCTACCGCAAAAAGAATTTGGATGGCACCTTCACCAATAGTCCAGTTAGGCAGGGCTGATTTCCCACTCCCATCATGGGGTGAGGGGACTGGATGTACACTCCAAGGAAATTCTGAATTCACGCACTTTGAAAGGCCTAAGTGGCACCCACATCAGGACAGAGCGGGCAGAATCCCCTCTCAGGCCATCTACAAATCCCAAAGCATCAATTGAGTGTGAAGGCGACTGGAAACAAATTTTGCTCAGAGAGCCTCCATCATGGGAGATGAAAAGTTAAAATGTTTTATTTTTCCCCTGGAGGACCCTTCTCTGCCTCATAAAAGAAAATTAGTTCAGAGATAGTAAGAACTGCTGATGCTGGAGTCTGAGATAACACAGTGTGGAGCTGGAGGAACACAGCCGGCCAGGCAGCATCAAAGGAGCAGGAAAGCTGAAGTTTGGGTCAGGACCCTTGTTTAGAAATAGTTCAGACCATGGCTGCTTCAATGCTCTTTAAAGTATCAGTATCTTTGGTGATGAGAATGACTCATGCCCTCAATGCAGGGTGGAGCTCCTGAACCAGGGCACCCCGATTTAACAGGTCTATTTACCCCTGGATTTAGTGGGCCTCTGTTCTAGCTTCCCTTGGAGACAATTCACACAGCACTTCCCCAGGCTTTGGAACATAATCATTGTGTTTTCTTAATAACTCAAAGACGTGCTGCTTACTTTGGCACATCAGATGAAGCTTGAGGCCTAAGGTAAACACTGGCGTTGTCAGAAGCCAGGATATAAAAGCACACACCGCCTCAAGGTTTATTGTGTGTATTAGAGGTCAGGAATTGTGTAATGATTGCACGTTTCTTTGTGAGATTTTCATCATTTTCCTCAGAGGTGGGTAGCCTTGACTGATGTGAAATACAGAAGCTCAATAAAGTATACAAAGCCAGCAATAAACACCAGATTTATTAGGCCTTTAACACAAGCAAAATCCATCTTTATGGCTTGTCGTAGCATTAATTATACATTATTTCCCTTGATAAAACCCTATCTCACAGGGTCCACTTGCTGCTTTAATTTAGTTATTATTTGTTAATTTTAATCCTCAATATATATCTTTTTCTCCTCTTCCACTTTTTGTTCCTGCCAATATTAGCTTTTACAAGCTGTACACGCCTCTGGGCCACATTGGTCTGGCTGGAAGGGTCAAGATTTGCTGACTGTTCCGGCTCGCCAACTCCTCCAGGGTGCCCTGGACTAGCCCCAGAAATGGAAGGATAATCTCCACAGCAATGAGCCCAAATCCAGGCGAAGAATGGTATGAACAAATTGCAAGATCAGCAGATTTTATCTTCTTTGAACATCTTCCTTTACTCATGAAAATGCTATTAGCAGTGGGGAAATGCAAAACCTGTTTGATTGACAGTTAAGATCAATCCAGTTGAGAAGCACAGAGTTCGTTGAAACATAGAAACATAGAAACATAGAAACCTGGAGCAGGAGTTGGCCATTCAGCCCTTCGAGCCTGCTCCACCATTTAATACGATCATGGCTGATCATCCAACTCAGTCTTCTGTTCCCACTTTCTCCCCGTACCCCTTGAATCCTTTAGCCCAAAGACCTGTACCTAATTCCTTCTTGAAATATTTTGGCCTCAATCACTTTCTGTGACACTGACTCCCCATTCTCTGGGTGAAGACATTTCTCCTCATCCCAGTCCTAAATTACTACCCCATATCTTTAGACTGTGACTTTACTGATTGATTGACTTTGAGAGGACAGTGTGCCTAGAGGATGAACCATTAGCATGAGGCTCCACGATTTTGGCCAACCCCGATTGACAAATGTAATGGATCACAAGGCTGAGGGCAATAAGGTGCTATAACTGGTTTCAGAGAGCAGAGAAAGCATCCTTTTACAAGATGCTGGCACAATTGGCAGGTGACGTGGGGAGCTGACAGGGTGGCAATGCTCATGGACTTGGCACCCCAGCAAGACTCAGAAACAACGGAAGAGAAGAAGATAAAACACAGCTTGGACTTAAATGTGAAGGATTGGATTGTGGAGGAAAGAATTTGGAAGAACAGACTGGAGAGAGTCAATGAGGTGTAGAGCTGGGTGAACACAGCAGGCCAAGCAGCATCAGAGGAGCAGGAAAACTGACGTTTCGGGTCTGGACTTTTCTGAAGATACTATCTGTACCATTCACTTCAACCAATCGCTGTGGATTGTGGAAGTGAGTTTCACATTCTCCCCACTGCTTGGGTAAAGAAGTTTCCTCTGAATTCCTGATTGGATTTCTTGGTGACTATCCTATTTAGTGGCCTCTAGTTCTGTTAATCCCTACAAGAGGAAACACTCCCTCTGTTAAAACCTTTCATAATTATGAAGACCTCTATTTAGTCACCACTCAGCCTTCCTTTCCCAAAAGACACCCAGCCTGTCAATCCATTCCTGATGTGTGCGCACACATATTTCTGTAACATTTTTTATAATCTCTGCACCTTCTCCAGTGCCTCTATATCTTTTACGTAGTCTGAAGATCAGAATTGCCGACAGTGCATAAATGTTGTCTAACCAAGGTTCACTGCATTTTTAGCACAAACTCCCTTCCTTTCAATTCTATTCCTCCAGAAATAAAGCCTCATGCTCAAGTTTGCTTTCTTTATAGTCTTGCTACCCTGTGGCACAACTTCAAATGATTGGTTTATTTGTCCAAGATCCCTTTGTTCCTCTACCTGACTGAAACTTGCACTTTCTACAACGTACTATCTCACATTTGTTGAACTTCATTTGTCAGTTTTATTGCTCATTCTGCAAGTTTATGAAT
This sequence comes from Ginglymostoma cirratum, assembly GCA_024137785.1. Lineage (NCBI taxonomy): Eukaryota > Metazoa > Chordata > Chondrichthyes > Orectolobiformes > Ginglymostomatidae > Ginglymostoma > Ginglymostoma cirratum. Next base: position 3,364,431 of record JAHRHZ010000089.1, on the reverse strand, counting down.
GTCCTCATCATTTATTGCAGTCAACCTTGGTATTACAAACAAACAAGGAACAAGAGTAGGCCACTCAGCCCTTCGAACTTGTTCTGCCATTCAATAAGATCATGGCTAATCTGATTTTAACTTCAACTCTACATTCCTGCATACCCCTCCCACCCAATAATCTTTCACCCCCTTGGTCATCAAGAATCTATCTCCCTCTGCCTGAAAAATATTGAAAGATTCCACATCCACTGCCTTTTGAGGAAGGGAATTCCAAAAACTCACAACCCTCACAGAAAAAATGTTTCCTCATCTCCGTTTTAAATGGGAGCCCCATTATTTTAAATGATGACCCCTAGTTCTAGATTCTCCCACAAGAGGAAACATCCTTTTCTATATCACTCGGTCAAGTCCCCTCAGGATTTTATATGTTTCAATTAAGTCACCTCTGACTCTTCTGAGCTCTAGAGGATACAGGCCGAGCCTATCTGGCCTTTCTTCATATGGCAGTCTGCTCATTCCAGGAAATGACTATTCCCTGCCCCTGTCAAATCAGTGTCATCCAAATTGTGCTTGATTCCAAAGTCCAAATTGTTAATGTGAATTAACAACAGCAGTGGTCCCAGCTTTCATCCTTGTTAAACCAAGCTCAGGTAAATGTATGAGATTCCAGCGGAACATTTGGGGAAGGGCAATGAGACTTCTCCCTGTATCCTGGACGATATCCCTCCCTCAATCAACATCATCACAAACAAACAAATGCATTGTTCACTCCATTCATTGATGGATGCAAAAATGGCCACCTCCATCCTACAAAGTAATGGCTTCTATCCATCAGTTAAGATGTGCCGGCAATGTATAAATTGGATAGGATTATCCCTTGTAGGCAGTTGTGTCAACACCAGAAAGGATAATCCAGAGAGGCTACGACCAAGAAACATTGAAAACAGGAACAAGAGTAGGCCGTTTGGCGCTTCGAGCCTGTTCCCCCATTCAATGTGATCATGGCTGATCACCCAACTCAGTCCCCTGTTTCCATTTTCTCCCCGTACCCTTGGATCCCTTTTGAACCAAAAACTATACCTAACTCCTTCTTGAAAGCATTCAATGTTTTGGCCACAACCGCTTTCTGCAGCAGAGAATTCCACAGGCTCACCACTCTCTGGGTGAAGACATTTCCCCTCATCTCAGTCCTAAATGGCCGACCCTGTATCCTTAAACTTTGACCCCTGATTTTGGACTCCCTGGTCATTGTGGATATCCTTCCTGCATCTAGGATCTTTTAGGTTTCTATGGGATCTGTCCCGTCATTCTTCTAAACTCCAATGAATACAGTCCTAACCGATCCAGTCTCTCTTCATACGTCAGCCCTGTCATCCCAGGAATCAGTCTGGTAAACCTTCACTGCACTCCCTCCATTGCCAGAACATCCATCCTCAGGAAAGGAGACCAAGACTGCCCACAATACTCCAGGTGTGGTCTCACTAAGACCCTGTACAATTGCAGCAAGACATTCCTGCTCCTGTACATGAATCCTCTCGGCCAACATTTGCCTTCTTCTCCACCTGCCGCACCTGAAAGACTGAACAGCGGTGTCCAGATTGAAAGCTTTAAAATTATGAAGGGTTTCAACAAGGCAGAAGGAGAAAAAATGTATCCACTTATGGAGAAGTCCAAAACCAGAAGACATCAATATGAGTTAGCCACCATTAAATCCAGCAGGGACTTCAGAAGAGTGCACAATTGGGTACTGTAAGAAGTAGTTGAGGCAAATACCAGACATATTGAAGGGGAAGCTAGAGAAATCCACAGTGGGCGGGGGGGAATAATAATAGGTTATGGTAAGAGGTTTCAATAAAGAGAGAGTGGGAGGAGGCTTGAATAGTGCATAAACCGTGGCATAGACCTATTGAGCTGCATGGCCAGTTTTTGAACTATTAATGCCATGGAACTTGCAGGAAGACAACATGGCAGATGGCCGTGCCCAGGGACATAATGCAGCCATTTACAACGTGGAACTGGCAAGGAAGTGAGGGAATACTGCCGCCAACAGAGCTGAACTACAAATGGAGCAGAAACTATTTTTTTTGTTGTTAAAAGGCTGTGATAAACCTTGATGTTCAAAAGATTACACTGCTGAGGAACAAAAATAAATGTCTCCGCGGATCATGTGGGAAAACAGGAAAGAGAGCATTTTCACAAATGCTCGACATACAGGACAAACAATCCCAATCTCAAGTTGCTCTTCACTTCCACCACCGTGTTGTTTCTGGAGAGAGAGCGTGCAGAGGTCTTGTGCTTCCTAGATTTGACTGCTAAACTGCCGTGAGGGACAGCTGGCTCTCTGATGAGGTGAAGTGAGAACTTGACGCTCCATGCGCCTTGACAGTGGATAGCCCTGAGTCAGGACAAGGCTGGCCTGAAGCATTCTCAGCTGCTCAAGGACAGCCTTGGTAAAGGCAATCAAGACAGACAAGCACCAGGGCTGCGCTGGTGGGAGGTAGGGACTCACAAAGTTGTACACTGACAAAACCAAGGTGGGGAAAACATCTAATACTGTTAAATTCCAGCAAGGGCCTGTCTGTGATTTCCCAATACTGACCAACAGTACTGGGAGCCCACAGTCCCCCATCAAAAAGTGGAAAATCTTTCCCAATTCTCACACGTGTCTTCTTCAAGAGATGGCATAACAGTTCCAAAAAGAAATCGGGCATTTTTTTTGTCTCTCAGTGATGCAAACCTTTGAACGTGGCAGTTTCTTCCCCAAGTAACCTCTTCATACATGAAGCAAGTCACTAAGTGGGGATCATCACAGTGCAAGGGTGTGGTGCCTCAGTCACAATGTACACACAGACATACACACGCACTCTTTCTCTTCTCACTCATACAGTTTTTTCTCACACATACTCTCTTTTTCACACACACTCTCTCACACACACAGTCTCTCTCTCTCTCACACACACACGCGCACACGGACTGTCTCACATGCTTGCGCGCGCGCACACACACACTCCCACTCACATGCACACACGCAGTCTCTCTCTCACACAGCAATCTTAGTCTCTCATACATACACTCTTTTCTCATACAGTCTCTCGCACACACACACTCTCTCACACTCAGACTCTCTCTCACACACTATCATTCTCACAACACACTCTCTCTCAAACACACACACACACTCACACATGCACATACACATCCTCTCTCACATGGCACTCTCAGTCTCTCTCACACATACAGTCTTTTCTCATATACATTCTCTCTTTCTCTCTCAGACCAACAGAGACTGTCGCGCTCTCTCTCTCTCACACACACAGACTTTTTCTTTCTCACATGCACTCTCTCCCACACACACAATGTCTCTCTCTCTCAGGACACACACATCCTACTCTCTCTCACATGCATATTGTCTCTCGCTCTCACACAAACACACTCTAACCCCACTCACTGTCTTGCGCGCGCACGCGTGCGCACACACACACACACACACACCCTCTCTCTCTCTCTCACACAGACACTGTCTTGCTCTCACCCACACAAACGTACTGTCTCTCTCTCAGACACACATATATAATGTCTCTCAATCTCACACGCACACACACAGTCTCTCACTCACACGCACTCTCTCACATACAGTCTCTCGTTCTGCCTCTTGTTCTCACACTCTCCCTCTCACACACACAACACACTCTCCTTCCCTCTCACACACATATTGCCCCTCTCTCACACACTCTCTCTCTCTCACACACA
>JAHRHZ010000089.1:3328238-3340699 GCA_024137785.1 Ginglymostoma cirratum | reverse complement strand
GAATATTTCTCTGAACAGGGTGGTTGGGGAAAATAGCTAAAAGCAGGAGGGGACAGACAGATGTGCTGCTGTAGCGATGGGTTGGGGGGGGAGAGTGTTAGGGAGTGGAACCAAATTAGCAGCACAGAATGAGTGGGCCGAATGGCCTGTGTGTTGTGAAGTTTAATTTGAGGTTGATTGGGCTCCCAGGTAGCATTAGTGGGTTAAACACTGAATACTTCAGCCCCAAAGCACTGACCATTTGAACCCACGGAAGGTAAACTTGCCATAGTCTATCAAGGGCCTAGTGCAGGTTATGACCAATTATACCTACATACAGGGTAAAACCAAAATACAGACAAGAACAGGACAGATAAATCTCCATCGGTATAACTCAATCCATTGCAACTCTTTACAGGAGAACACCAACAATTCCACTCCAATCAGTAAATAGCTCAGTTTGTACTCTCTCTGTCTGTACTGGTTCAAATAAACTCCAGTTCAGCTCCATCTCTGTCGTTTCCACTCCAACTAACCACCTTCCCCACCAACACACACCTTAGAAAGTCCAAGATAACAAGCATGGGGCTGGATGAACACAGCAGGTCAAGCAGCATCATAGGAGCAGGAAAACTTGACGTTTCGGGCCTATTTAGACCTTTCAGCCTGCTTCCCCATTCAATATTATCATGGCTGATCATCTAACTCAGTCCCCTGTTCCTGCTTTCTCTCAAACCCTTTCATCACTTTAACTCTCTGAACAATATTGAACTCCTTCCTGAAAACATTCAACGTTTTGGCCTTAACTGCTTTCCGTGGCAAAGAATTCCACAGGCTCACCAATCTCTGTGAGAAGACATTTATCCTTATCTCAGTCCTGAATAGCCTGAGACTGCAATCCCTGGTTTTGGACTCCCCAGTCATTGGAAACATCCTTCCTGCATTTACCCTGTGTTTATCATAGAACAAAGAACAGTACCGCACAGGAACAGACTTTTTGGCCCACCAAGACTGCGCCATCACATGATATCTTTCTAAACTTAAAAGCTTTTGCCTCTACATGGTCCGTATTCCTCTATTCCCTGCCTATTTTTGTCAAGATGTCTCTTAAATATTGATATCGTATCTGCCTTCACTACCTCCTCTGGCAGTGCATGCCAGGCACTTACCACCCTCTGTATAAAAAACCTTGCCTCTCACATCTCCTTTAAACTTTCCCCTTTTTGCCTTTAACCTAGGTCCTCCAGTAATTGACATTTCTACAAAAAGACTCCAACTATCCATTCTATCCATGCCTCACATAGTTTTGTAAACTTCTACCACGTCGACCCTCATCCTTCAACGTTCAAGTGAAAACAAATCCCAAGTTTGTAAACCTGTTAGAACTGTATAGGTTTCTATGAGATTCCTCCTCATTTTTCTAAACTCCAGTGTATACAGTCCTAACCGATCCAGTCTCTCTTCATACATCAGTCCTGCCATCCCAGGAATCTGTCTGGTAAACCTTCACTGCACTCCCTCCATCGCCAGAACATCCTTCCTCAGGTAAGGAGACCAAAACTGCCCACAATACTCCAGATGTGGTCTCACCAAGGCCCTGTACAATTGCAGCAAGACATCCCTGCTCCTGGCCTCAAACCCTCTCACTATGAAGGCTAACACGCCATTTACCTTCTTCACCGCCTGCTGCAACTGCAGGCTTCAATTGATTCCAGGCCTCTGCTATTTTCCTCTTCAACTACCCTGCTGAGGATCCAGCTTTCAGGGCAGGGTTCCTGTGGTGCAGTGGTAGTGTCCTTACCTCTAAGCCAACCAGGTTTGGGTTTGAATCCCACCTGCTCCAGAGGTGTGTTGTACCATCCCTGAACAGGTTGATGGGTGGAGGAGAAGGAATTTAAAAAAAATAACCCCAAGATCTTCAGAAATCTCTGTGCACCTCTAATTCTGACCTCCTTCAGTATCCCTGGTTTCCTTCAGCCCTACCATTGGTGGCCACGCCTGCAGTTGCCTGGGCCCCAAGCTCAGGAATTGCCTCTCTTTATTTAAACCTGTGCCCAGCTTGCCAGTGAAGACCAAGACCAAAAGTAGGGTAAACACCATTAGCCCCATGTTCGGACAAACTTAGTTCAAACCATCGTTACCTGGCAAAGCCAACACCTCGGCTGGTACCATTGGCATCCCGCAGTATCCTCGTGGAGATCACCTGACCGAAAGGTTTCAGCATGTTCTGGAGCTCCTGCTCATCCATAGTTAGTGGCAAATTGGAGATGTACAGGTTCGTTGGATCCTGCTCTTGTTGCTGTGGAATAGAAACAAAAATGTAATTCGAGAGCTGCTCTATTGCTGTCAACTGGCTTTTTGTTGCATCCCCATTTCCCAGTACCCCTCTCCTGCCCAGTACTCTCACTTGTTGAACTGAAGGGAAAAGTCAAATTCATACTGGGGCATTGAATGCTTTTAGCCTTCTCCACTCAAATTGCTATTCTTCCTGCGTAAGCTTTGAAGGAACTTTTCATGACCTTTTTCAGCAAGGCAAATAATTCAAAGAAAGTCAGCAGGTTGCTGCGGCAATGGGGCCTTCCTGTGATCATCCTCCCCACCAACAACCTCAGAAACCATGGGTTATCATTTTCCAACTGTGCTTATTGAGTTGGCTGCTTTCTTTTAACCCCTACATATCTTCCAAGGTTGGCCTCAAAGTTGGGAAGACTAACCCCACCTCAAAAGAAAGCTAACAAGAGCATTGTCAGACAGTTTTGCTGTTTGGGATTGTGAGGCCAGCCAGTGGGAAATCGTTTCAGATTTCCTGGGAAGTTCGGACGGAGCCAAACAGGCGACCGCTGGTCCAGCATAAGGTAGGCCTTGGCTTCACCAGCCTCCTAGACTTTTATGTGGCTGCATTTAAGATCATTTAATGGTCAACAGTAGCCTCAAATCCAACTTGGGACATTTCCAGTCTGTGTGACTGAGTTCCTTAAACCTTATTCACACTTAATAACTGAGCCACACTTCTAACTTCAAAACTATCTACAATTGTTTCCCAAACCAGCAAAAGCTATTTCTTTGTTATTTGAAGTGAAAGAAAACCTACCAGCATTGCCAAGGCAACTACATTTGACTTCAATTTGTGCACAGATGTGGGAGGTGAGGGTGAGGGGGAAGAAGAGAAATCTCACACCAGTCTTATTAAAATATTCATCATTCTTCAAAATGAAATTAAATCAAACAACATCCCCCTGAAAAATGGCAAAAGGTAGAGACAAAATCAAAACTTTTGGTCTTGCCCTCATCAGGACTCGAATGCAAGAAACCAAGCTTTGAAAGGGAACACCAATTTATACAGCATGAGAAGAGGGTGCTGATGATGGGATGATGGTTGGCATGGAGATGCAGCAGGAACTATTAACTGTCAATCTTTGATATCTGATTAAACTCAGGCCAGAAAGGTAGACTCTGATTGGTCAGGATGTTAATATGGGGAATACAGCAGGGATTGGCAGCTCTATGACCCTTTACCAATTGAGAAAAAACACAACGTATGAACAAATTCCTTCTGCCTACATACAACAGGGTTCTGTGTGTTAATATATGGAGCTTCCAGCATGTGCACATTGCAAGCCCAATTGATTCTGTTAAAATTGGATTCCAGTGAAATTCACAACATGGTCAGGGTTACTTAGTAAATGTTGTCCAATAGTAAAACCACATCTCATATTGAATACTATGTTCTGAGTTTTGCAAGCACAGATTGGTTGAGTGCAGTTGGCATACTGCCCACTGCGGACAGTCAAAATGAGGTGTTATTTGACATGATCTGCCAGTTATTGAGAATGGCCTACATACCGGGCATCACATCAGCACTGAAACTCATAACATTACTCATTTGTGTGACATACTGTCAGTGAAGAAAATCACTCGTGGGTTTACTACAACAGTAGTTGCTTGAGACGGCTAGCTTCATCCATCGTTCAGATGTTTGAGACATCTTCCCTTTCCAGGGCAACCTGAGGTAGGCTGGGCACTGTTCAATGAAACCAGAATGCCCAAAGAGATGCTGCTGCCATAGGATCCCCTTGAGGCTCAACTCTTACTAACATCTTTGATGAATACCAGGAGAAGTGTCTTCAGTAGAATCACCACTAACCTCCTACCCCTTGCAAATGCCTGATATGTAAGTAACACATTTACAATATTTGAATCCACAGTGCTGAAGAGTAATAAACTCCATCCTGCACTCAAATGTACCATTGAAATGGAGCAACAAAATCAGCTCCCTTTTCTTGGATACATTGGGAAGTTTGCAAATGGCTTCTCTACTACTATCAAAGGAAGGTGATGGCCTAGTGGTATTATCGTTAGACTATTAATTCCAGGAAACTCAGCTAATGTTCTGGGGTTCTGGGTTCGAATCCCACCACGGCAGATGGTGGAATTTGAATTCAATAAAACTCAGCCCTAGCAAAACTGGAATCAATGGGTATCAGGGGCAAACTCTCTACTGGTTAGAGTCATACTTGGCACATAGAAAGATGGTCACGGTTGTTGGAGGTCAGTCATCTCACCTCCAGGACATCTCTGCAGGAGTTCCTCAGGGCAGCGTCCTAGGCCTAATCATCTTCAGCTGCTTCATCAATGACCTTCCCTCCATCATAAGGTCGGAATTGGGGATGTTCGCTGATGATTGCACAATGTTTAGCACCATTCATGTCTCCTCAGATACTGAAACAGTCCATGTTCAAATGCAAGATCTGGAAAATATCCAGACTTGGGCTGATAAGTGGCAAGTAACATTCGTGCCACACAAATGCCAGGCTTGAGCCATTACCAATAAGGGACAATCTAACTAGTGCCCCTTGACAATCAACTGTGTTACCATCACTGCATTCCCTACTATCAACATCCTGGAGGCTATCATTGATCAGAAACTCAAGTGAACTCACCACATAAACACAGTGGCTGCAAGAGCACGTCAGAAGCTAGGAATACTGCAGCAAGTAACTCACCTCCTGACTCCTCAAAGTCTGTCCACCATCTACAGGGCTCAAGTCAGGAGTGTGATGGAATACTCCCCACTTGCCTGGATGAGTGGAACCCCAACAACACTCAAGAAACTCTGCACCATCCAGGAAAAAGCAGCCCGCTCGATTAGCACCACATCCACGAGTATCCACTCCCTCCACCACCGACGCTCAGTAGCAGCAGTGTGTACCGTCTACAAGATGCACTGCAGAAATTCACCAAAGATCCTCAGACAGCACCTTCCAAACCCACAACCACTTCCATCTAGAAGGACAAGGGCAGCAGACACATGGGAACACCACCACTTTCAAGTTCCCTGCCAAGCCACTCACCATCCTGACTTGGAAATATATTGCTGTTCCTTCACTGTCACTGGGTCAAATTTCTGGAATTCCTTCCCTAAAGGCATTGTGGATCAACCCACAGCAGATGGACTGCAGTGGTTCAAGAGAGTAGCTCACCACCACCTTCTCAAGAGCAACTCGGGATGGGCATTAAATGCTGCCAGCCAGCGATGCCCACATCCCACAAAAATGAATAAACTTTTTAAAAAAATCTATCAAAAGCCTGTGTTCACCAATGAATATACAGTTTGGTATTCCTACAGGCCCACATGCTACAGGAGAAATCTAATCAGCAACCTCATGAACAGGACCTCAGCCATTTGCTCACCAATGAAAGCTTGATGTTGAGATTGAGCCTATCAAAACTATCCTGTGTGATAATGACTATCCTAATCAAATATCACTCACTGGATACAGTACAAAATTATGCAACAGCCTATGGCCATCACCTAAACAATGCCCAGTTTCTCTCCCACAGCAGTTTACCCGCTAGTACCTCAACCTTTCCATTGAAGACTATCTTCTAGTATCTCAACCTTCCCATCAAAAATTCCCTCTCTCGTACCTCAACTCTTCCACTGAAGATGATCCTACTAGACCCTGAAGTCTCCCATCAAAGACCACCTCATTACTCCCCTTTCTCCCTATCACAGTGAATCTAACACTCATACCCCATTTACAATGTGATTCTTTACACTGTAAAGTGCTTTACTGTGCTGTCAATATGGCACCAGCAGAGGGACAACCAGCCAAGCACAAGAAATGGGCATTGGCTTCCATGGCACAGAAGCAAAGAACTGACATGTTTCAACGAATTTGGAAAAAAAAAATCAAAACTGTGGGCCAGCACAGGAAAATTCAGAGATCAGAGGCAAGAGCTTTGCTTTTGTGGGCACGCTAATCAAATCAGGCAACAAAAGAGTTAATGATCTCTTGACAAGGCTGTTCCTGAAGCACACTGCTTGGGGGAGTTATGGCAGAAAGTGAGACAGAGAGAGTACTGAGGTTGGCTGGAGAGTCGCGGTTAGAAGCAAGAGGACATCTCCCAGGAACACTCAGCTACAGACTGAGCAAATGTTTCACTGCTGGTTACAGCATGGAGATTTCCCAGCTGCTCTAAATGACAGCTTCAGTCCTGTGCTCACAACTCGTGGCGAATGCTTGATTAACAGTTCTTGGAAAAGAAAAGGGCCCCTTACCTCGCGTTCCAAGAATCCAGGAAAAACAGCCATTAGAGATTTCAACCACAGAGTTGGATATGTGAAAATAAAAAGTGCAACTCATTCCAAAGAGTACCTGCCTGGATGATATCCTTTCACTTTGTACTGCCACTCTTCACTTTGCAAAACCCCCCACCCTGCCCCCGCACTCATTTGCATGTCCATTCACCCCTTGGAATGTACAAATGGAGCTATCTTGCTTATTTCATTTGGCTGTTTTCACTCACACAGTGTTCAACCGTGACTGGTAATTGGCAAAGCATCACTGCAAATACCGGAGCTTTGTTGTGCCTTGAGTCTACCAGATGTCCAATCGTGTTCTGGCATTACTTTGCCAATTTCTTTTCCTCCATTTTCTCTTCCCCACACTGCCAACCCCTCAACACAAGGTGCCACAGGCATCAAGACAGCCTCGTACCAACTGGGTCCGAATTCACACATAGTGATTGACTGGCAATTGGACTGCTGGGAGGGCAACCTTAACCACTATCATGACTATTTCTCACCCCCTATCGATAAGAGCCCTGGGCTGTGTTGACCCATGGTTTGGGGAACTGGTGAGTAGCCCCAGGAAAACTTCTGACTCCAGAGATCTCCGCTGGTCTGAACGCCCAAGCTGGAGTCGCTGACTTGGTGTGAGATGGACCCTGTGCCGCTTCCTGCCAGGAATCAAGGCAAGTGGCAGCTGGTCAGAAGGTCGCTCTGCCAAGATGCTGATATGGCCAGACCTGACACAAGGCAGGAGTCAACAAAAACACACTTATGGGTGGAGAAGGGTTTCTCTAACCTTTAGAAGAATGAGAAACAATCGTATTGAACGATGTAAAATTCTGAATGGGGCTTGTGACAGGGTTGAAAACAAGAAGTTGTTTCCCATTGGTTAGGGAACTATTCAATGAGATCATGGCTGATTTGATCATCCTCAACTCCGCTTTCCTGCCTTTTCCACATAAACTTTGATTCCTTTCCATATTAAAAACCTGTCTATCTCAGCCCTGAATATAGTTATAAGACGATAAGACGACGTAGTGGCTGAATGCTGGTGGAGCAGGGAGACCTCCTCTTTAACATCCTTGTGTTCAAAACAGGAATTATTCTTGAACTGAACAAGTTCCAGATTAATTTCTGAGGAAACCTCTGTCAGGCTGATGCTGCATAAGGTCAACAGCAGGAGTCAAAGCAGACAATGGCCGACAAGTGCAGTCATCCACATTACAGAAGCCACTCTCCAGAAGTGTTTGAGATAATTTAATGCACTAAACTGAGGTGAGTTCTTTTCCCCCTTTAAAAACCCTTCTCAACAGGCAGGCCTGAATAGGCCCAAAGAATCAGTATAATAGAACCTACAAGCATTCCTTTCAGCTGAGGGCACACACACAGGGGGAGACAACAGCAACTGATAGTTTTCTTCACAGGAGGAGGTGGTGGGAAAAACTACTCCCCAGTTCTCAGCGCCTGGCACTTGACCAAAAGCCAAGAATGTGGAACAATTAGCAAGTGTCACAGGCCAGCTTTGTGATACTCCAGCTTGCAGAATGAGGAGCGACAGCTGCTTTTCTGTTGCATCATGTCAATGAGTTAACCAAATAACCGGTCCTATCCTTACAGCCCCACCACTCCCTACTGGCTGTCCCCTCCCCCCGCCAAGCGGGAAGCACACACCAAGCTATAGTGACCAGGAGCTAATCCTATTAAATAAACCCTCCCAGAAAAAACGCACATCTTCGGGTCTGTGTTAATGTTGTCTCTCTACAGCTTGCTGGCACCAATGCAACAAATTCCATTCCAGTTTACGTTACATGCTCCCTCAGGGAATTAGACAAGAAGGGCATTGTGAAGTTAAGAAAGAAAGGCAGCTTCTGAAAGTCATCCTTTTGTTAAACCGCAACCAAACCTCAAACCCAGATTTGAGGCCTTCATAAAGAGAGAACTGCGTATCTACATTGACCTTACACACACTAAAAGCACTTCAATAGGCATGCTGGGAAAAACACAGCAGCTATGTGTGCACAGCAATATCCCCTAATGAGGGGGATCAGCCACTACTTTGCTTTGGGTACTTCTTTTATCAAATATATTTCACAGGACGTGAGCATCACTGGCTACACCAGCATTTGTTGCCCATCTCTAGTTTCCCCCTTGAGAAGGTGGTAGTGAGGCACTTTCTTGAACCACTGCAGTCCATGTGCCCTAGGTTGACCCACAATACCCTTAGGGAGGGAGTTCCAGGATTTTGACCCAGCGACGCTGAAGGAACAGTGATTTCCAAATCAGGATGGTGAGTGGCTTGGAGGGAACTTGCAGGAAGTGGTATTCTCATGTATTTGCTGTCTTTGTCCTTCTAGACAGTAGAGTTTGTGGGTTTGGAAGGTGCTGTCTCAGGAGGCTTGCGGAATTGTGCAGTGCACCTCGTAGATGGTACACACTACGGCTACCGAGGATCGGTGGTTTCAAGCCCTCTCAGCCTCCCAACTAGGGATCCCCAATGCCTTACTTTGGGAGGCATGTTGCATAGGAACCTGAGGATCACCTGCATCTCACAAATGACCCAGGATGGTTCGGGGTTTGAGGGGATTAGGAAATTTGTGTGGCCTGTGCCCACCTATGGAGTGATCATTGGTCATTGTAGAATTGCAATTCTAATGTGTCTGATCAGGATCAAAAGGATTGATTAGTGTATTCTTGGGGTTTGGGGATGTCTGGAATAAGGGGACACCCGAATAAGGACATCGCCTTAAAATTATAGCTCAGCCAATCGGGGGAATTTGCTCAGCCAATTAGGAAGGGCTCTTTCACATACCATAGAAACATAAAAAAAAGCAGGAGTGGACCATTAGGCCCTTTGAGCCTGCACCACCATTCAATATTATCATGGCTGATCATGCAACCTCACTTTCTCACTTTTTCCACTCCCACTTTCTCTCCATACCCCTTGATCCCTTTAGCCACAAGGTCCATGTCCAGCTCCATCTTGTATCTAACAAACTGGCTCCAAAAGCTTTCTGTGGGAGAGAATTCCACAGGTTCACAACTCTCTGAGTGAAGAAAATCTTCCTCACCTAAGTCCTGAATGGCTTACCCCTCATTCTTAGTACGACCCCTATTTCTGGACTTCCCCCAATATGAGGAATATACTTCTGCATCTAGCCTGTCCAGTCCATCAGGATTTCATGTTTCTAGAAGATTCTGCACCCCTCCCCACCCCCAACACCCCGATTCTTCTAAATTCTAGTGAGTGCCAGCCCAGTCATTCCAGTCTTTCCTTGTATGTCAGTCCTGCCATCCCAGGAATCAGTCTGGTGAACCTTCACTGGACTCCCTCAATAGCAAGAATGTCCATCCTCAGACTAGGAGACCAAAACTGCACACAACACTCAAGGTGCGGCCTCACCAAGGCCCTGTATAAATGCAGCACGGCAGCCTTACTCCGATACTCAAATCCTCTCGCTATGAAGGACAGCATGCCATTAGCTTTCCTCACTGCCTGCTGCACCTGCATGCCAACCTTCAGTGACTGTTTCACCATGACATCCAGGTCTCGCTGCACATCATCTTTTCCTAAACTGCCACCATTCAAACAATAATCTGCCTTCCTGTTTTTGCCACCAAAATGGATAACGGGGAGTAGAAATCTGGAACTTGCTGTAAAAAGTAGTTGAGACGAAGGGTGAAGTAAAAAATAATAAAATTGAGATCAACAGACATTTGCAAGCCATGAGTATTGAGGGATGCAGAACCCAAGTCGAGTAGACGCAGGGAAAATACAGATTGGCCAAGATTGAATTTAATGGTGGACAGGTCAGGCTCTTCCTATATTGCCCCTGAATGCCACACTGTGCTGAAATGGGCCCATCTTTTACTATTCTTTCATGGGATGTAGGCATCGCTGGCAAGCTCAGCCTTTAATCTGAGAGGTTTGCTCAAAGTGTGGTTAAGAGTCAGCCACATTCCTGTAGGTCTGGAGTTACACGTAAGCCAGACTTAGCAAGGACAGCGGATTTTCCTTAGCACTTCACATCAGTGAACTAATCAACACTGGTTACATGGTCACCATTAGTGAACCAGATGGGTTTTTAACAGATATTTCACAGTCACCATCACTGATGTCTACCTTTTATCTACTGAATTTAAGTTCCACCAGCCACCATAGTGGGATGTGAACCTATGTCCCAGCAGCATTAATCTGGGTTGCTAGGCTACCACTCCAGTGACATTAGCACAATATCATAACCTCACCACCTTGCAGGTGTGCAGCTTGTTAAATTTCTGGTGGCTGGCTGCACATTCAAGCACTCACTTCCCTCCTGCTGCAGTAAATATTGGTACAGGGTAAATGCCAAACATCTCAAGAAGAAAATTAGGCATCACAAGTAAATGCTCACATCCCAAAGATAACTTTAATAACCTCATAAAAACCTGTGGACAGGGGAAAGAGGATTAAAAACTATACGGGGCTCCTGTTCTGGTCTCTAAACAGAGAACGCTGGAGAAACTCAGCAGGTCTAGCAGCATCTGTGGACCGAGAAACAGAGAGTTTCATTCACTGTCACCGAGATCTGATCTCTAAATGGGTCGGGGAAAAATGCTTTCCAAATTATGCTGTTATCCATTTTGTCGCAACAGTTGTGTAACTGTCGAGCCTGGGCTGTTAACTGTATTCAAGGCTCAGATAGACAGACTTTTCATTAGTAAGGGAAATCAAGGGTTATGGGGAAAAGGCAGGAAAATGGAATTCAGGATCATCAGTTCAGCCATTATCTCATTGAATGGCACAGCAGACTCAAAGGGCTGAATGGCCTCCTTCTGCTCCTATGATCTTATGGAGTTAACATCTCAGGTTTGGGGTGGGGAGAACAAAAAGGAAGATGCGTGATAGGGCAGGGGAGATTAATGACAAAAGGTGTTGATGGTGCAAAGCCAAGGGAGTTGTAATGGGATAAGTAAAGATGTGTCTAGAGAAGGGGTAAACAGCAGAATGATGAATAGTTATCATCCAAAATGAAAAATAAGGGTAAAATGAGAGCAAGACTGAAACACACAAAAATAGAATAAACAACATGGGGAAGGCAGAGGTTATCATTTGAACAAACTGAACTCCATTTCAAGTCCAAAAAGCTGGATTGTTCCTAATCAGAAAATGAAGCATTGCTCCTCAAGGCTGCATTGAGCTTCAGTGGAACAGTGCAGTAGGAGAGAGGTCAGGGTGGGGGCAAGACTGGAGAATGAAAATGATGGGGCTATCCTTGCAGTTTGAGCAGAGGTGTTCTGTGAAACAGGCACCCGGTCTGCACGTGTTCTTCCTGTAGAGGTGACTGTGTTGAGGCCAGCAAATACAGTGGACGAGATGAAAAGAAGTACAAGCAAACCATTCTGATCTCAGCTGCAAGGGTTTTTGATCCAATCCAATCGGAGACGTACAGCCTCCCAACAAGGCCCAGGCAGCCCAAACCAAGAAAAACAAGGCGCTCTGTTTTGAAAGCTTTCTGTTTGAAACATGTCAGCAATTGATGCATGCCTAAAGCACGACTCAGGACATGAAGTGAGTGTTTGCTTCCACCAACGGCCAATGGCCTCTGTGTGACAAGACCCTCTCTTCAACCTACTTGAAAACCAACCTGCATATGTCACATATGACAACATTCTTGCAATATCTGAGGGAGCAGGGACCAATTAATGTGTGTTTTTGTCAATTCTGGATCTAACAAGGATGGGGAATGGAAGTAACAAGCATGGGGCTGGATGAACACAGCAGGTCAAGCAGCATCATAGGAGCAGGAAAACTTGACGTTTCGGGCCTAAACCCTTCATCAGAAATGGAGGAGGGGAAGAGGGTTCTGAAATAAATAGGGAGAGGGGGGGGGTGGATAGAGGATGGATAGAGGAGAGGATAGGTGGAGAG
>JAHRHZ010000089.1:3310849-3327838 GCA_024137785.1 Ginglymostoma cirratum | reverse complement strand
GCGGGGACGGGGCGTGAGGGATGTGTTCCGGGAAATGCGGGAGACACGGTCGAGGGCGTTCTCGACCACTGTGGGGGGGAAGTTGCGGTCCTTGAAGAATGAGGACATTGGAAGTCTTTTCTAATTTGGGGAATGCGTCAGCGACATTGAGCACACCCGGGGGCCATACTACCTTGAGATGCAGAAGTTAAAGCTCCCAATATCTGGAGGAACACCACCGCCCGACTGCAGCAGTATGACATTTTCCGACTCCTATTTCATCCATCGCTTCACCAGTCTGCTAACCTGTGATGGTGAGAAAGTTGTCCAGCCATTTTGACCAAATGGTTAAGACAGCAAGTCACTTCCAGGAGTGGTACCATTCACTCGGCCAGAAATTCAACTGGCAGGTTAGCAGGTGAAGAATGAACATTATCTCCTAAACAGGAGTTGAAATTCAAAGCTCGAAAAGGATCCGCAATTTTGGGATTCAGCTGTCAGATTTGATCTGTGAAAATAACATTGTGAACACAAGGATCTGTGGGCCACTGGTTAACCTTGCACCACTAACTGTCTTACTAAAGCAACTGCTTATACCGAGATGTTATGTCTTCAATAATGTTTGCCTGGTTGCTACTGAGATCCAGCAGAACGAAAGGTCAGGGAGATTAATAATTTGCCATTTACTATATCAAGTTACAGACTATAAAACACGATCACTCATATTCTGCAGCTCGACAGGACTACACAATATTATAGCAAAAAAGCACAGAAAAACTACCTTTGGTATCATACAATCTATTCAGGTGTAGTTATCACAACAAGCTTCACCATGTTATTATTGACAGTGCAACATATTGAACATTTTAAAGCGTGAATAGAAACTATGAAGACAAGAGGCAAAATTGAGTTACATTTTTCTTACGCTACAGTATAAAATCTCTCATTACAAATACATGGTGCCTGTAGAGGTATGACTCATAATCTGAAACATTTATTAAATTGCTCCGAAAGTCTGGGAATATATAAATAGGAGCCAAGAATAAGACATATCAAATAGACAGCAAGACAACCTTTGCAAAAGGAAAATCTTAACACAGGCTGCCATGTTTTGTTCACAAAATACTGAAGAGTGACCTTGGAGGTCCTGAGCAGTTGCAGGGCCTTCCGGAGACATAGGCTTTGCTGGACGTGTGAAAAGCCCAATCTGAACAAAGATCCCCAGTGGCAGGAGCAACATACAGTGGTCTTAGCAACTATTTGCTGCAGCTCCCAGTTTCCACAGTTCATCACTGATAGTGTCTGGTGCAGGCACAATGCAGTTTAGGTTTGCGCATCTGTCATTGTGCAGTCAGATCTCTGCCAGTCCATTTGTGCAAAAATAGCGCCTTGCAATACGTGAGGTGGAAAGCAGAAGTAATACTTAGCGCACAATGAGGAAAGTCCCACCAGCAGTGCCAACCAACAGTGTGGAGGGGTCAATTTCTGCTGTGGGTTGTATCTACTGGACACTTAAGGTAAAACTGCCAAACCCCTTTTCCCATAGCAAGCAAAAGAGACCTTTTTCATTAATCCTGGCTGGATTTAAAACAAAGCCTTAACGCTGAAAGGGAAGTCTGCTGAAACCACACACAAGCAAAAAAAAAAATCAAACAACAACTCGTATTTATAAATTTTATTTTTAATCAAACTGTTCAAAGCTTCCAGAGCAAGTGGGACTGGAATATGTGCCTCCTGGCCCAGAGGCAGGAACACTACCATCGTACCACCTGAGTCCTGACTAATTTGCATTTACACGCTGTCTTTTGTGCAGCAAATCATCCCCAAAATGGTTTAAACACACAAACAAAATTTGTTCATCAGCTACGGAGGAGAGATTTGGCAGGTGACGAAACATTTGGTCAAACAGTCTTAAGAAGCATATTAAAAGGCTCTCCTCCAAGACGAATGAGGTTCAGGATGGGAGGGCCCAGTCAGCTGAAGGCACAGGCACCAGTGATGGAGCAATGAAATTTGGAATTTGCAAGAGATCCCAGGGTACACAGATCCCAGAGGTGTGTGGAGCCGCAGGATGTTGCAGAGGTGAAGAAATGGAGGGAGTGAGGGCTTTGTCAAGGGACACAATATAATGCAAGTTGCTCGTGATGCTTCTCCTAGCTTTTTCTGAAATGGTGTCAGTTCCGTGAGACCCTGCCTCACCTTCACCTCACCACAATACCCACCACCACCACCACCACCACCACTACCAGCACCACCACACACACAACCCACCTGAGACTGACAGGCCTCTAGGGAGAATGAGACTGAACATTACCTCACAATGCCAAAAGGATACCAGGCCCATTGCTGGTACAAGAATTAAATGTCCAATGGTAATTTAACAGTTCAGAGAAGGCTCACTTGGCTGAATCCTGGGGTGAGGGGCTTATCATGAAGAAAGGGTGAGCAGGTTGGGCTTATACCCATTGGAGTTAAGAAGAATGAGAGGCAGCCTTATCAAACCATACCTGACAGGGTATGACAGGGTAGATACTGCAGGATCTTTTCCCAGGGAATCCAAAACATGGATGGAGAGGTCATAGTTTCAAAACAAGGGGTCTCCCATTTAAGACTGAGTTGTGGAAATTTTTTTTTCTCTCAGAGGTTCGTTAATCTGTTGAATTCTCCCTTCTCCCCACCCCCCCACACCCCGATATGCAAATGTGACACTTGGAGGTTGGGTCACTGAATATATTCAAGGCTGAGTTAGACAGATTGTTGATGCACAAGGGAGTGAAGGGTTTGGGGGACAGACAGGAAAGCGGACTTGCTACCCAATCAAATCAGCCATGCTCTCACTAATGGCAGAACAGGCTTGAGGGGCCGAATGGCCTACTTCAGCAGGAAATGCTTATCAGCTTATGATCCTATGAACTGCAAAATGTGGTTTACAGCAGGAAGTGAACCAAAGGTAATAGTGGGTGAGCATGAGGAGGGAACAGAGATGGGAAAAAGGCACAGAGGGGGGATGGTGATAGTGGATGAAAGATGAAAGATTCCCTCCCTTAGTATCGCCAAGCTGATGCGGATGCAAGTTCCTCTGAAAAGAGGCTTCTCTGTTATCAAAATAAGTCAAAATTGTTCTCATCAACCTGTGACTGCTTGACATGGGCACATTTTATTGTTATAAATACTCCAATATAACCAGCTGGTGGATGTGGTGTATTTATGTTCTCTGAAGACCCACACAGGTTGGTATATAAAATTAGATTGCATGGAATTGGGATTATATACTGCTCTGGGTTGAGATTTGGTGGAAAAAAAGAGAGAAGGAAGAAATGCGTCATTCTCAGGGTGTCAGGCTGTTGTAAGTGTTGTACCGTAAGGATCAGTGCTGGGGCCACAGCTGTCCGCAAGCTATAGCAAAGATATGGATGTGAGAGTCAGTTGTAATATTCCAAAAATTTGCTGATGACATAAAACCAGGTTGAATGTGAGTTGTGAGGAGGACGTAAAGAGGCTTCAAGGGGATTTAGACAGGCTGATAGCAAGAACATGACAGATGGAACATAATGTGAATAATTGTGAAGTTATTCGTTTTAGTGTAAACAGCAGAAAGGGAAAATATTTATCGAATGACGAGCGGTTGAAAAGTGCAGGTATCCAAATGGACCTGGGTGTGCCTGGTCATGAGACACCAAAAGTTAGCATGCAAGGGGAGCAAGCAATT
Organism: Ginglymostoma cirratum; assembly: GCA_024137785.1. Taxonomy (NCBI): domain Eukaryota; kingdom Metazoa; phylum Chordata; class Chondrichthyes; order Orectolobiformes; family Ginglymostomatidae; genus Ginglymostoma; species Ginglymostoma cirratum. Next base: position 3,324,150 of record JAHRHZ010000089.1, on the reverse strand, counting down.
AAGAAGGCAAATGATATGGTGGCATTTATTTCAAGGGGACTTGAGTACAGATTTTGCTGCAGTTGTAGAGACCTTTGTGAGACATCACCTGGAGTAGCAAGTGCTGTTTTGATCCCGTTACCTCAGAAAGCATGTACTAGCCAGATGGGAGTGCAGCAGAGGTTCACTATATTAATCCCACCTGGGATGGTGGGATTGTTTTATGAGCTGGGATTGAGGAAACCAGGCCTGTATTCTCTAGAGTTTCAATTAATGAGGGGTGACCTCAGTGAAAGTTCTTCATCCTATCGAAAGTTCTTACACAGTTTGATAGGATGAATGTCGATAGTCTGTTTCTCCTAGCTTATGAGTCTAGAACCACAATGTGACAGAGATGACGAAAAGGAATTTCTTCACTCAGAGGGGGTGAATCTTTGGAAATTTTTTACCGCAGAGGACAGTGGAGGTTCATTCACTGAGTATGTTCAAGATTGAAATCAATAGATTTCTCGGTATTGAAGGTAATTAAGGCTGTATGGGGATAATGCAGGTAAATGGCATTGCAGTAGAAAATCAGTTATGATCTGTTTGCATGGAGGAGCAGGCTTGAGGGACTGAATGGCCTACTCTTGATCCTATCTCTTCGTAACTAATCTCATATTGTCATGGCCTCCTTTGTTGTAGCCCTCAAGCCCGGACGGCGACACCCTTAGGGGCCTCCAATTGACATTTTCAGGTGCTTACACTTTGATTTTAACAAATATTCAGTGTCCCCAGGGGTTCTTGTGGTGCACTGGTAGTGTTTCTACTTTTAAGTCAGGAGGCCTGAGTTCAAGTCTCACCTGCTCCAAAGGTGTGCAGTAACATCTCTGAACAGATTGATTTGAAAATATCTGTTCTGTTTCCCTGCAGGGGCCCAGTGGTAGTGTCCCTGCCTCTGAGCCAGGAGGCCTGGGTTCAAGTCCCACCTGCTTCTGTGGTGTATAATAATACCTCTGAAGAGGATAATTACAAAATATCTGTTCTGTTTCCTGCTCTGTTTTATTTCCCACTCTTTACACCAAATCCCAGCGAGACAGTCACCTCAGGAGCTGATGAATAGTGAGTTGAGGGCTACAGCTGCAAACAGGGTATCCAAAACTAGAGTACCCTGGATGACTACAGATATTGATGAGAAAAAAATGAAAAAAAAGGAGGCATGTGATGTATACCGGAATAATAATAGCAGCAGAAATCAGGGAAGAGTACGTCAAATGCAGGAGACAGGCTAAGCCTAGAAAAAGGAAGCCTAAGAGGAAGCATGAGGAAAGGATGGCAGGCTATGCTAAAACAAATACTAAAATGTTTTTCAAGCATATTAACAGTAAAAGGTAAGTGAAGGATAGAGTGGGACCCATAAAGCACAGGCAGGGTAGCCTGCTCAATGAGGCAGAGGATATGGCAGAGGTACTCAATGAATATTTTGCTTTTGTTCTTCCCAAATTAGAAGATGGTGACAATGGCCTATATGAAAACATGGGTGTTCAGCAACTGAGCTGTCTAGCGATAGATAAAGAACAGGTGTTAAAAAGCTGGCAGCACTCCAGGTAGAGAAGTCGCCAGGGCCAGATGGGATGCATCCTAGATTACTGAGAGAGGTAAGGCAGCAAATTGGGGAACCACTGACAAAAATTTTCCAGGCCTCTCTGAACAGAGGATTAGTCCTGGGGGACTGGAGGATTGCAAATGTGACATTGTTGTTTAAGAAAAGGGCAAACAATAACCCAGGAAACTACAGACCTGTCAGCTTGGCATCAATATTGGGAAAACTGATGGAGGCCATTATATGAGATAATGTAAACATACACTTAGAGAAAAATAAGTTAATATTAGATGGTCAACATGGTTTTGTCAAGAGCAGGTCATGTCTGCCGAATTTAATTGAGTTCTTTGATGAGGTGACACAGACAGAGGATGAGGACAGAGCTGTGGATGTTGTATAGTTAGACTTTCAGAAAGCATTTGATAAGGCGCCACATAGCAGGTTGATTTGCAAATTAGAAATATAGAGATTGATGGTCCTTGGCAGCATGGATTAGAAGTTGGCTAAAAGATAGGAAACAGAGGGTAGGATATGGAAGGGCATTTCTCAGACTGGAGACAAGTTGAAAGTGGTGTTCCCCCGGGACACTTTTTTTTGATTTGGAGATGATTGTTGAGGGCAAAATCTCTAAATTTGCTAATGATACTAAACTAGGAAGAATAGTGAATTGTGAGGATAATGCTGAGCAACTTCAGAGGAACATTGACAAGTTGGCCAAATGGGCAGACACTTGGCAGATGAATTTCAATGCAGAGAAATGTGAGGTAATGCATTTTTTGGTAGCAGAAACATGTAGAGACAATACAGGCTCAATGGTACAACTTTGAGGGGAGTACAGGAGCAGTGGGACCTCAGAGTTCATGTGCATAATCCTCTGAAGGTGACCAGGCAAGTTGAAACAGCTGTTAAGAAGGCTTACAGGATCCTTCGGCTTATAAATACAGTCATAGAGTATAAAAGCAAGGAAGTGATGCTTCACCTCTACAAAGCATTGGTCATACTACATGTGGAGTACTGTGTTCAATTCTGGGCACCTTATTTAAGGAAATTTGTTAAAGCCCTGGAAAAAGTTTAAAGGAGATTTATTAAAATGATACAGGAATGAGGGATTTTAGACACAAGAAAATATTAGAGAAATTGGGCTTATTCACTTTGAATAAATGCTAGGCAGCATTTATTGCCCATCCCTAATTGCCAAGAGGGCAGTTAAGAGTCAACCACATTGCTGTGGGTCTGGAGTCACATTTAGGCCAAACCAGGTAAGGATGGCAGTTTCCTTCCCTAAAGGACATTAGTGAACCAGATGGTTTTTTCCGACATCGACAATGGATTCATGGTCATCATTAGATTCTTAATTCCAGACATTTACTGAATTTACCATCTGCCCTGGCAGGATTCGAATCTGGGTCTCTGGATTAACAGTCCAGTGATAATACCACTAGGCCATCGCCTCGCCACTAAGGGTGACAATTTCAAGATTGTCAGTAAGAGAATTAGGAGTGAGATGAGGAGAAACTTCTTTACTCAGAGATGCACTGCCTGAGTGATGGAGGTGGATTCCATAGGAAGTTTCAAAAGAAGGAGTGTCAAATATAGAAATATATTTGAAAGGGATGAACTTGGAGGGCTAGGGAGACAGGACTGGAAAATGGGACTACAGGAGCCAGTACAGATATGATAGGTAGAATGGTCTCCTTCTGTACTGCAAATCATTTGATTCTATGATTCTATGACTGCAAATAGCTCCTCCTTGGTCCTCCAGTGACCATAACTGGTGAATATAACTAATACACTAGGATAGACACTATTGCCCCCTCGATATATAGAAAAATCAACATATTCTGGCACCATAGAAACTGCATGAGGCCATTCAGCCTCTTGATCCTGTCCTACCATTCAATGACGTCATGGCTGATCCGACCTAACTCCATTTGTTATTCCATGTTCCTTAACATCTTTGACTAACAAAGATCTATCCGTCTTAAATTTAAAATGAATAACTGTCTAGCGTCAACTGCCATTTACAGAAGAGTTTCCAATCTTCGACCACCCTCTATGTGGAGGTGTGTTTCCTGATTTTGCTCCTGAGAGGTCTGGCTCTAAGTTTACCCTCCCTAGTCCCACACTGCCCAACCTGTGGTTATGACAAACCAACCAACACTCACCCTTCACCTCTTCACTAAAGTAGACACTTTCCACTTCCTGCACATTGTAATTCGCACCTTTTTCTGAAATATTAAGTGGGTGACTAACACTGCACTTCTCTGACTCCCACATCCACTTGCATGGCACTTCTACGCCATTGGTGAGCTGTGCTTTCTGCATTCTTATGTGGCTGAAGAAAGTAGCCAATCCAAAGAAAGAATTTCAGCTGATCTGACCAAACTGGATTCAATGTGAAACCGGGTTCCCTCACTGACAGCAGTGTATACCAGCTACAAGATGCTCTGCAGTAACTCACCAAGGCTCCCTTAACAGCACCTTCCAAACCCATGGCCACTTCCATCTACAAGGAAAAGGACAGCAGATACATGGGAACACAACTGCCTGCAAGTTCCCCTCCAAACCACTCACCATCCTGACTTGGAAATATATCGCTGTTCCTTCAGTGTCGCTGGGTCAAGGCCCTGGAATTCCCTCACTAATGGCACTGTGGGTCTACCTACAGCACATGGACTGCTGCGATTCAAGAGACAGTTCACCACCACCTTCTCAAGGGAAACTAGGGATGGGTAATAAAAATGGGTAATAAAATGCTGGCCCAGCCCACGTCCTGAGATTGTATAAATGGTGATCTACTCAGTTCCCTCTTCCCTGAATGTCCATATGTCTCTGCTCAAAATGCTTAAATAAAGTTTGTGACTGTGAAGAAAAAGTAAAGTATTTTTTTACAGGAGTTTTGTAAGTCACTGAGAGCACAGCTACCTGGTAACCCCTACTAGTGGTGTGTTTGTGATGGGACACGGTCATGTGATCACTGATTCGCTGATGTCTGTGCAGCACTATGACATGAAATGTTTGAGTGTTGTGTTCAAAACACAAAAGGCAGTCCCTGATGAGGGTGAAGAGGTGCAGCTCAAAATGACCTGGGGTTAATCTTTAGTCTGTGCGCACCAAATATGCTCATGCAAAACTCTTTGACCATGATTTCAGCACATCAGGCTGCTTGTCGGAAATAAACTGTGCCTCTGTTGGAATCTTATACAAATGTCATTAAGGTGTGTCTTTCACATCGGAATGCGCCACCCCTAAATTAATCTGTACTATGCAAGTGAATACTGCATTCTTTGGAACAGAGTGGAATCTAGTCGAGCAAGGTAAATGGAACCGTGTCTTTTATCAGTATATGCTTTCAAGTTAAGTAATTAACCTGCCTCCACAACCCAGCATTCAGGTAGCATATGCCAAGTGGCAACAACTCTCGACATTTTGAAAACAAAATCTTCTCATCTCGTCTCTGCGTTATTTTTACCAAGTCACTGACAGTCACCAAATTGCTGTGAAAATACATTATCTGCCGCTATTCTCACATGGTGGCATGGATCTCTCCCCAATTCCTGTTCTCATTTGATGTCCATCCCTACACTCTCAATTGCACACACACACACACACACACACACGATCACTAATTCATGTGCGCGCACACACACCCACACACAAAGCTTCACACACACACAGACACAAACACTCAGAAAGTCACACTTGTACATACTCTCTCAAATATACATACATTCAAATAGAAACAGACACTAACACCAAACATACACATATACATGGACAATTCTGATGAGGAGTCATTGGATCTGAAATGTTAACTGTTTCTCTTCCCACAGATGCTGCCTGACTGGCTAAGTTTCTCCAACAATTTCTGTTTTCATTACATGTATACCCACACAAGAAAAAAATACATTCACTCCCACACATGTGCTCGGACATGTATACATACACACACTCATGTGCAAACAGATATGGGTTCACACACACACACACACACACACACACACACACAAAACATCTGGAGCCAGTTCGAGATGAGGAACAAGATTGTTGGCTAACACTTCACCTGCCATCACTCTCTCGGCTATTCCTCCACCAACTGAGAGTAGCTGAAGCCAATCGTGCAAATTGACTTGACACAGGATAGAGCTGAGGTCTTCCTGGCAAAGTTGACTATTGGGGGTACCCCACACTCCCACTTGTGCATGAACACAGAAACGGCTATGGGACAAGCTATGGAGGCCTGTCAATATAATGAATTCAAATAATCAAGGAACTTGGCTGCTGCTACTGCAGATCAGTGAACTCATAGAAATGGCAATAGATACACAGAACAAAATACAAGATTCATCACCACTGAGGGCTGAGGCAGTGGTGATTAAACCACTCGGCAGAAGACAAATCTGCTCATTCCTGTACTCTTTTGGAGGAGGACATCAAGAACCTCCAGACACTTCATTATCTTGTATGCCAGAATTGTCATGATCACCAACACCAATCTGTTTGAGGCTCAGCTATTTAAATACAGTATTTCAATGTGGGGAAATCCAGATTTTCCAGTAAAGAAACAATGAACGTCTGACCACCTTATTTACGCCTCAGTGGCTAACTATCAGGGTGAAGGGGTTGGTGTGGTGGTGGGGCAGAGGGGTTTAGAGAATACCCTCCATGATAGAAATGGAGAAAATTGAGAGAAAGTCATTGAGCCCGTTAAATTTTCATTTTCATACCCAATCTATCCCTTCAGATAACATGATTGCTGTGGCAGGTGCCATGACACACATTGCCTATGACTACAAAAGGACAATAAGGGTGTGATAGGAAAGCATCAACTAAGCAAGCGAAATACACAAAGGAAATTGAAGGTTGCTGGCAAAGATGAAATACCAACAGCTTCTGGTGGCAATGACTGCAACCCAAAATCAAGTCATGAGATCTTTACTGCTGAAGCTGGTACCCACTTTCACATCTCTGGGACTCCCAATAGTATATTTGACAATATTTAATGGTATCCAGACAAATGCAACATTACAGGCTCTCAACCTGCATGCCCACAGATGGGGACCCCTATACAGGCCAAGAGTTTGCAACAGTGATTGTGAGGGGAGGGTGCAAAAACCAGATGGGAAGGAGAAGAGGTATCAGCTGGATTTGGCTAGAGCTCTATGTGGTAGGATGTTCATCCAGTCTTCATTACAATATGGACAGCAGATATATGGGAATACCCGGCAAGCCACACACCTTCCTGACTTGGAAATATATTGCCGTTCCTTCACTGTCACTGGGTCAAAATCCTGGAAGTTCCTCCCCAATGGCATCATGGCTCAACCTAGAGAACTTGGACTGCAGTGGTTCAAAAAGGCAGCTCACCACCACCTTTTTAAGGGGCAAATTAGAGAGGGTTAATAAATACTATACCTGCTGAATTAATTGATAGAGTCAATCTGACCTTGAGCAGGCCATGGAAAGCAGAGGTAGGTGAGAGGTCTGTGTAAGGGTTCCCCAGAAGAAAACAGAGAGGGGGAGGGAGTGCCAGTCACCCAAAGCTGTTCCGGGTCACCAGCTGCTAGGCAGTCAGGCAGCCACTAAACTTCTGCCATCAAAGGGCTTGAGTTTAGTACTTGGTCTCAACAGTCAGTGAACACATGCATCTTGACAAATGAGAACTAGGTGAGGGAGTTGGTAGACCATAAGATGTAGGAGCAGAAGTAGGCCATTCAGCCCAGTGAGCCTGCTCCACTATTCAATGAAATCATGGTTGATCTGATTATCCTGAACTTCACTCCATAACCCTTGCATCCCTTCCTGATTAAAGATTTATCTGTCTCAGCCTTGATTATATTTAATGACCCAGCATCTACAGCACTCTGTGATAAAGAATTCCACAGATTCACAACCCTCTGAAAGAAGAAATTCCTCCTCATCTCTGTCTTAAATATGCAACATCTCCTCATGCCCTCTAGTCCCAGACTCTCCACAAGGGGACACAATCTTTCCAAATCTACCCTGTCAACTTCCTAAGAATTGTATATATTTCAATAAGGTCACCTTATTCTTCTAAATTCCAATGAGTACAGGCCAAATCTACTCAATCTCTCCTTGTAAGACAATCTCTCCAAACTTGATATCAGTCTAGTGAACCTTCTCTGGACTGCCTCCAATGCTAATACATTTTCTTTTAGATAAGGGACCAAAAAGAAAATAACTTTTGATAGGAAGGGTGATGGGATCGGGGAATAATCATCTTTTGCAACAAAAAGTGGTCTGCCTAAGCAGCCAGTGCTGCTTTACAAGTGCAAGAGTATGCGCTTACCTTTGCCATCTGAGCCTGCACCCCACTGGACTTCAACGCAGACACTGCCTTCTGTGCAGCAGCAGGACTATCGAAATCCACAAACCCATAGCCTTGAAAAAAAATCCAACAGCATCAATACAAGTGATTCAATGGTAAACTGGACTTGAACAATCATTACAGCCGGAATCGCATATATGAATGGCAGAGCCATTCAACCAAGGCCTAAAAGATTAGCGCAGGTCGGTCTGAGATACCAAAACAAAATGCAGACAACGCACATACACAACCTCTCCAGCCAGTAAACATGCTTTGCCAATAAGATGGGGCCCACCTGAGATTCTCACTCTCCAACCTCTCTCTCTGCTCTTCCCCCCCCCCCCCCTTTAATTTGCAGGGCAGCTTTGAAGCAATGTTGCGTTTGCGCATGCGACCTTGCTCTGTTACTGCTTGCCGAATCCTGTGTGCAAAACCTTGCTGCGATACTGCTTGTGCAGGCTCTGGGCAAAATGGTGCCCCCTGCCCCCAGCTGTGCCCAATGCCAGCTATGGTGCCTGCGTATGCCTGGCACCAGTTGACCGTGACCATTTGGTGTGATGAGCATGTCAAATGCCATTCAATGAAGTCCATGCATTGCACCTTTTTCAACTAAACCAAAGCTTTGGGTTGGCGTGGGGGCGGGGGGGGAGGGGACATCCATTCCCTGGTACAGTCCCCATGGCAATGCCTTGACCAATCAGAGGCAACTTGCCTGGTTGGAATTTAAAAAAAAGTTTGGCAGTTAACCGTTCCCCAGCACATTCTCCATGGCAAGACCTCGACCAATCAGAATCTGCTTGGCAATCAATCAGCACACTCATCCCATGCTGTGTAAATTGCTGTTCACTTTGAAGTTGTGATTGTGTCTTGATGAGTGCAAGGCAGAAATGTTTCAACAGCATGTCTGTTTTTACAGCAATACTCAAGTATTTTTTTAATCATTAAAGACAGTCACCACCTGTCCACGGTGAACTGAGGTAACTGTTTGCCTCCCAGTGCTTCAGCAAGTAAAGGCAAAGCCCGGGGTATGTGCTATTAACCCAGGCTTATTCCTAGCCCTGTGTGGATCTGAACTGCAGTGAAAATTGGGTTTGGGAGTGGAGACTGATTGCCAGAGAACTTGTACCAGAGAAGATGCTTATGTGCAATCTTAGCATAGAACAGGATTAAGATTGGCCAAGGCGCCCTGTGCAGTTGAATGACCTGCCATAGTTATTCTCGATGACAACAACTTGCATTCATATAGCACTTTTAATGTCATTAAAAAATGCTCCAAGGTGCTTCATGGGATCATAATCTGACCAGAACTTGACACAGAGACACGTAAGGAAATGTAAGGACAGATGACCAAAACATGATAAGTTTTTTTTTGAGTATTTAGAAGGAGGAAAGAGGGGAAAGCTTCAGAAGGACTTACAGAGCATTGAATCTGGGTGGCTGATATTAGAAGACCAGAAGTAGACCATTCAGCCCATTGAGTCTGCTCTGGAAGGCCCAGGTGTGATTCCTCCTGTTCATGGAATCAGATCGGGCATTGAGTCAGACTTCAAGGAGAGGGATGTCTAATTCCCAACCCCCAGTGCCCTTTGACTCTGGCTCCAATTCAAGGTCTCAATAGTGACAGCTCGAAATGCCATGCAGCCTTGCGGTAGAAGAAATGATCAGTCAATTTAACCAGAACATTTCAAGTCTTGATTAGCATGGGGTGGAAGGTCATCAGGAAGGGAGAGGAAGGGCAGCTGGGCATGTGGAGTGGTGAGTTCAACCATGAATGTCCTGAATGACAGCGCAGAGTTGAGGGACTGAGTGGTCTACTCTTGCTCCTAATTCATATGTTCGTTGGAATGTTTGTATGTTCTATAGTAGCATGACTTTTCCTTTTGAAGAAGAGGAACCCTTCAGGACAAGTTTGAACAGCAAATCCTCACCTGGTAATTTCCCTGGCAACTGAACAACTACGACATATAAACAAAGACTGAATTGGCCAAAGGCAGCCCACACTGGCGACTGGCAATCTATAAATGATCTTTAGCATCTTTCAGCTAAGAAGATAGAATAAGCATGACTCCTTGATATGGTCAGTGAAAAGTATATATTTTTATATAATAAGCAGAAAAGGCTTCGGTTTGATCATGATGACCCCCAACAATTTGCATGTTAATACTGAGAAATGCTGTATGGCACTTCACAGAAACAAAGACAACATAGGAACAGAGTAAGTAGGAGCTGGAATAGGCCATTTGGTCCTTCAAGCCTGCTCCACCAGTCAACATGATCATGGCTGATCATCCAACTCAGTCCCCCGTTCCTTCTTTCTCCCCCTATCCTTTGATCCCTTTAGCCTGAAGAACTATTTTATAAACGTTATAGTGACTTATAAAAGCAGGAGGGGTATAGATAAGGTGACTGGCAGGTGTCTTTTCCCTAGGATGGGGGATTTCAAGACTAGGGGGCATACTTTTAAGGTGAAAGGAGAAAGATTTTAAAAAGACATGGGGGCAACACTTTGACACAGAGAGTGGTTTGTGTGTGGAATGAACTTCCAGAGGAAGTGGTGGATACAGGTACAGTTACAATGTTTAAAAGATCTTTCGATAGGTACACGAATAAGAAATGTTCGGAGGGATATGGGCCAAGCGCAGGCAGGTGGGACTAGTTTAGTTTGGGAACATGGTCAGCGTGGACTGGTTAGACCAAATGTTCTGTTTCCATGCTGTTTGACTGTATGAATCTATAACTATACCTAATTTCTTCTTGAAAACATTCAATGTTTTGGCCTCAACCACTTTCTGTGACAGAGAATTCCACAGGATCACCACTCTCTGGGTGAAGCGATTTCTCCTCATCTCAGTCCTAAATGGCCTGCCCTGTATCCTTAGACTGTGTCTCTGGTTCTGGACTTCTCAGTCATCAGGAACATCCTCCTGTGTTGACCTTGTCTAGTCCTGTTAGAATTTTATAGGTTTCTATGAGATCCCTCCTCATTCTTTTAAACTCCAGTGAATAAAGTCTGAATAGATCCACTCTCTCTTCATACATCAGCCCTGCCATCCCAGGAATCAGTCTGGTAAACCTTTGCGGCACTCCCTCCATCACCAGAACATCTTTCCTCAGATAAGGAGACCAAAACTGCCCACAATACTCCAGGTGTGGTTTCACCAAGGCCCTGTACAATTACAACAAGACATCCCTGCTCCTGGACTCGAACCCTCTCACTATGAAGGCCAGCAGACCATTTACCTTCTTCACCACCTGCTGCACCTGCAATGCTTACTTTCAGTGACTGGTGTACAAGGACACGCAGGTCTAAGTGCACCTCTTCCTTTCCCAATCTATCACCGTTCAGATAATAATCTCTCTTCCTGTTTTTGTTACCAAAGTGAATAGCCTCACATTTATCCACATTATACTTCATCTACCCACTCACTCAACTTGCCCAAATTACACTGAAGCATTTCTGTGGCCTGCAACTTGGTTGCCAAGTCAACGAAGAACGTGTTAAGAGGGGCTGGTCCAAACATTGGCCCAAAATTTCAGGAGAAATTTGAAAGGTTTTAGGGGAGGAATTCCAGAGTTTAGGCCAGGCCAGCTGATGGCAGGATGAAGAGGGACATCCGCACAATGGGCTAGAGTCAGAGAAATGGCGATTTCGGGTAGGCAGGTTGAAAAACTCCATGGAAAAGTTTCAACCATAGCAGTGGTAATTTTGAATTTGAGGTGTTTGTGAACTGGGAGTCAATGTCATTGGATTGTAGTGTCATTATGGCACAGAAGGTCGCAGATCATGCCAGCTCTTTGCAGAGCAATCCAGTCAGTCCCTATCTGCTGCAAGCTTATTTCCCTCAGGTGCCTGTCCAATTTCCTTTTGAAATCATTCATCACCTCCACTTCCAGCACTCTTGTAGGCAGAGAATTCTGGGTCATTGTCACGCGCTGCATACAAATGTTCTTCCTCTCATTCTGCTAGACCTCCTCTGCATCCTCTCACGGACCGTGACATCCTTCCTAAGGCGTAGCGCAGGGTGCAGTTGGTTCAGCTCAGCTGGCTGGACAGCTGGTTTGCAATGCAGAGTGACAGCAACACTGTAGGTTCAATTCCTGCACCAGCTGAGTTTACCAAGATGGGCTCTGCTTTGCAACCACTCCCTTCGCAAAGTCATGTTGAACCTTAAAGAGAGAATTGGTGGTGGTTTAACCTCTCTCATGAGAAAGAAGCTCAATGGGCTAGTAAGACTATAGTAACTTTACCTTTACAGGGATGACGGATGATCAGAACATTAGCATGGGTTCGGTTAATGGCAGCAGAGTTCTGGATGAACTACGGAATACCAGTAACAGGGGACCATTCAGCATCTTGCTACTTAATTTGATTGTACTTTAACTGCATTTACCTGCCTCAGTTCCACAACCCCAAATGCTTGTATCCAGCAAAAATCCATCAACCCCAGTTTTGAAAATTTTAGACGACTCCCTGAGTTTCTTTTTGGTTGGTGGATGGGGAGTGTTCCATATTTCCATTTCCCTTTCTGTGAGGAAGTGCTTCATCACCCCTGAACCGCCTGGCTTTAATTTTAAAGCTCCACCCCCAGATGAAATGGTTCCTCTCTATTGTCCTGATCAAACCCTTTAATCATCTTAAACACCTCAGGTCATCCATTAACCTTCTGCACTCGATGGAATTGAGGCCTAGTCTATGCAATTTGTCCAAGTAAGTTAAACCTTTCAAAGTGACAGATGGAGGCTGTCAGATCAGTCATACTGGATGTCGGAGCTGTTGAGCAGAGGGAGGACAAAGGTACGGGCAAGGCTTTCTATGTCAATGGTTGGGTGAGGTGAAGAAGGTGGAAGTGGGGGCATTTTGTAATGGAGAAGATAGCAAGTTGAACTGTGAGTTTATCCACTCTGGTAGCAAAACAGGCAAATAGTCCCTGAATGGTGATAGATTGGGGAAAAAGGTGAGGTGCAAGAAGTGTCCTTATACACCTGTCACTGAAAATAAGCATTGCAGGTGCAGCAGGCGGTGAAGAAGGTAAATGGTATGCTGGCCTTCATAGTAAGAGGGTTCGAGTCCAAGAGCAGGGATGTCTTTCTGCAATTGTACAGGGCCTTGGTGAGATCACACCTGCAGTATTGTGTGCAGTTTTGGTCTCCTTATCTGAGGAAAGATTTTCTGGCGATGGAGGGAGTGCAGCGAAGGTTTACCAGACTGATATCTGGGATGGCAGGGCTGATGTATGAAAACAGGCTGATGTATGAAAACAGACTGGATCAGTTAGGACAGAGGTAAAAGGTACTGCAGATGCTGGAGAATCCGAGATAACAAGACATGGGGCTGGATGAAGACAGCAGGTCAAGCAGCATCATAGGAGCAGGAAAACTTGACGTTTCGGGCCTAGACCCTTCATCAGAAAT
>JAHRHZ010000089.1:3245016-3310449 GCA_024137785.1 Ginglymostoma cirratum | reverse complement strand
ATTTCTGATGAAGGGTCTAGGCCCGAAACGTCAAGTTTTCCTGCTCCTATGATGCTGCTTGGCCTGCTGTGTTCATCCAGCCCCACGCCTTGTTATCTCGGATCAGTTAGGACTATATTCACTGGAGCTTAAAAGAATGAAGGGAGATCTCATAAAAACTTCTAAAATTCTAACAGGACTAGACAGGGTCAACGCAGGAGGATGTTCCTCCCGAGTGGGCAGTCCCGAACCAGGGGTCATAATATAAGAGTATTTGATAGGCCATTTAAAACTCAGATGAGGAGAAATGTCTTCACCCAGAGATTGGTGAGCCTGTGGAATTCTCTGCCACAGAATGCAGTTGAGAGCAAAACATTGAGGCAATGCCGATTGGTATTATCGCTGGACTGTTAATCCAGCGACGCAGGTAATGTTCCGGGGACTCAAGTTCAAATCGCACCATGGCAGATTAAGGAATTTGGATTCAAAAAAATAATCTGAAATTAAGAGTCGAATGATTACCATGTATCCATTGCCGATTGTTGGGAAAAAAACCCATCTGGTTCACTAATGCCCTTTAAGGAAGGAAGCTGCCATCCTTACCTGGTCTGGCCTACATGTGACTCCAGAAGCACAGCAATATGGTTGACTCTTAACTGCCTTCTTGGCAATTAGGGATGAGCAATAAATGCTGCCTGGCCCATATCCCGTGCATGAATTAAAAAAAATAAAAAATTGAATGTTTTCAAGAAGGAGTTAGATATAGTTCTTCAGGCTAAAGGGATCAAGGGGTATGGGGAGAAAGCAGGAACAGGAACTGAGTTAGACGATTAGCCATGCTCATACTGAATGGTGCAGCAGGCTTGAATGGCCAAATGACCTACTCCTGCTTCTATGTTCTTTGTTTCTATATGCAATTGGATGTTCAGCTGAGGATCGAACAAGATCCTGATGCTGTGAGCAATGGAAGGTTGGTCACTGCTGTAAAGCAGGAGGCCATCACAAGGCTAAGTGGCCATGTTTGGAAGTCCCATCCCCAGGTAACTGATGTAGCCATGCTAGGATGATGCAGACCCTCCAGCAAGGGTGCACTCCAAGGAAGTGAATCGATGAGTTGCTATTGTTCACAGGAGACAGTTGATGTTAAATTGATACGCTCCCATTAGGTCAACTTGGTTCCTGCAGGTGAGATGAGGGCGGAGGGAGTGGCTCATCAAAGGATAGCCAACTCAAGATTTGCTGGAAGCCATTTAATATCTATAACACAATCCCTGTAACCGTGGCTCACAGATGTTTGAAATGGCCTAACAGAGAATTGGTTTCCCTTTGCGGAACATGATTTCAGAAAATAATGGCTTTCAATAAATATCACAGGATGGATCCAGTGTACTGGGGGACTCTTCAATCCCCACCATGAGCATACTGATTCTCAACAATGGCCTGCTTATGTTCTATTCAGGCCCTGGAATTTTTAAATTTGATTTGATTTACTATTGTCACATGTACCTAGGTACGGTGAAAAGCTTTGTTTTGCGTGCAGTACAGGCAGATCATACCATACAGTGCATTAAGGTAATAGAACTGAGCGAGAAATACAATGTTATGGCTGCAGAGAAGGTGCACAAAGAGCGAGGTCAACATTAAATTTAAAATTTAAGAGGTCCAGTCAGAAGTCTGATAACAGCAGGCAAGAGGCTGTTTTTGAACCTGTTGGCACGTGCGTTTAAGCTTTTGTATCTTCTGCCCGACGGAAGCAGTTGAAGAGATCATAACCAGGGTGGAGGAGGGGTCTTTGATGATGTTGGCTGCCTTTCCGAGGCAGCGTGAAGTGCAGATGGAGTCAATGGATGGAAGGTTGGTTTGTATGATGGTCTGGGCTGTGTTCACGACTCTCTGTAGTTTCTTACGGCCCTGAGCAGAGCAGTTGCCGCACCAAGCCATGACGCATCCAGATATAATGCTTTCTATGGTGCATCTATAGAGACAGGGACAGCTTCCAAAAGAAATGGCAAAACCAATCACTGAAGTATTGGCGGCACAACCAACTATTTGTGGTTAAGGGATGAGAACGCAGAAATCATCAGGCCTCCTGCTTTCCGAGTTTTCTCCCCATCAACTTAAAGGGACAAGATAAGAAGGCCACTACTAGTGTCATTCCTGCACTGAGCTATTCCAATCACAGTCAGCCACATTACTGTAGGTTTGGAGTTGGTAAGAACAATAGATGTCCTTTCCTAAAGGACATTAGTCAAATGTGGGAGCTTAGGAAGAGTTTCCATGTTATTGATGATTATGTTTGCAGGACGTGCGATCGGTTGCAAATCCTATCAGATCGCTTGGATTGGTGGGAGCTGCAGTTAGAGACAATGAAGAATTTACAGGAACTAGAGGCTGTGATGGATAGCAGTTTCAGGAAGGGACATAAACTGAAGTTACAGTCAGGTAGATGGGAAAGGTAGGAGAGGAAAGCAGGTTGTGCAGGAGTCTCCTGTGGCTATCCCCATCTCAAACAAGTATGCTGTTTTGGGAAATGTAGGGGATGATGGACTCTCAGGAAAATGTAGCACTGACAGCCAGGTTTCTGGTACCGAGACGGCTCTAATGTAACAAGGGGTGTGTCAGGTTCCAAGCAATCAATTGTGATAGGAAACTCTCTACTCAGAGGCACAGACAGACGTTTCTGCAGCTGGCAATGAGAAATCAGAATGGTGTGTTGCCTCACTGGTGCCAAGATCAAGGATATCTCAGAGAGGGTGCTGAATATTCTCAAAGGAGAGAGGAACCAGCTGGAGGTCATTGCACACATTGGAACTAATGACATAGGAAGAGAAAAGGATGAGATTCTGAGGAGAGAATATAGGAAGTTAGGCAGAAATTTTTAAAAAAGAGGTCCTCCAGGGTAGTAATATCCGGATTACTCCCTGTACCATGAGCTAGTGAGGGTAGGAATAGGAGGACAGAGCAGATGAATGCATGGCTGAGGAGCTGGTGCAGGGGAGATGGATTCACATTTTTGGATCACTGGAACCTCTTCTGGGGTAAAAGTAACCTGTATAAGAAGGACAGATTGCACCTGAATTGGAAGGGGACTAATATACTGGCCGGGAAATTTCACAGAGCTGTTCGGGAGGATTTAAACTAGTTGAGGGTGGGGAGCGTTGGTGAGACCCAGAGGGATAGTGAGGAAAGAGATCAGTCTGAGACTGGTGCAGTTGGGAAAAGGAACAAGTCAAATAGTCAAGGCGGGCAGGAACAAAGCAGAGAACCAGGTAGGACTGATAAATTAAACTGCATTTATTTAATGCAAGAGGCCGAACAGATAAGGCAGATGAACTCAGGGCATGGTTGGGAACATGGAACAGGGATATCATAGTGATTACAGAGATGTGGCTCAGGGTTGGACAGGACTGGCAGTTTAATGTCCCACTGTGTAGATGCTATTGGAAGGATAGAAAGGGGGGGCAAGAGAGAAGGGGGAGTGGCGTTTTTGATTAGGGATAACATTACGGCTGTTCTTAGGGAGGATATTCCTGCAAACGCGTCCAGGGAAGTTATTTGGGTGGAACTGAGAAATAAGAAAGGGATGATCACCTTATTGGGATTGTACTACGGACCCACCAATAGTCAGCGGGAAATTGAGAAATAAATTTGTAAGGGTATCTGAGTTATCTGTTAGAATAATAGGGTGGTTATAGTAGGGGATTTTAACTTTCCAAATATAGACTGGGACTGCCACGTTGTTAAGGGCTTGGGTGGAGAGGAAGTTGTTAAGTGTGTACAAGAAAATTTTCCGATTCAGCATGTGAATGTACCTACTACAGAAGGTACAAAACCTGACCTGCTCTTGGGAAATAAGGCAGGGCAGGTGACTGAGGTGTTAGTGGGGAGCACTTTGGAGGCAGTGACCACAATTCTATTAGTTTTAAAATCGTGATGGAAAAGGACAGACCGGATCTAAAAGTTGAAGCTCTAAATTATAGAAAGGCCAATTTTGATAGTATTAGGCAAGAACTTTCAAAAGTTGATTGGGGGCAGATGTTCACAGGTAAAGGGATGGCTGGAAAATGGGGAGCCTTCAAAAATGAGGCAATGAGACTCCAGAGACAGTACGTTCCTGTCAGAGTGAAGGACAAGACTGGTAGGTATAGGGAATGCTGGATGACTAGACAAACTGAGGTTTTGGTCAAGAATAAAAAGGAATTTAATGTCAGGTATAGACAGCAGAGATTGAGTGAATCCCTAGAAGAGTATAAAGGCAGTAAAAGTATACTTAAGAGGCAAATCAGGAGGGCAAAACGGGGGCAATGAAATAGCTTTGGAAAATAGGGTTAAGGACAATCCAAAGGTTTTCTACAAACACATTAAGGACAAAAGAGTAACTAAAGAGACAATACGGCCCCTTAAAGATCAGCAAGGCTGCCTATGCGTGGAGCCACGGGAGATGGGGGAGATACTAAATGAGTATTTTGAATGAGTGTTTACCATGGAGAAGGATATGGATGATAGAGAACATGGGGAAATAAATAGCGACATCTTGAAAAATGTCCATATTACAGAGGAAGAGGTGCTGGACATCTTAAAACACATAAAGATGGGTAAATCCCTGGGACCTGATCAGGTGTACCCTAGAACTCTGTGGTAAGCCAAGGAAGTGATTGTTGGGCCCCTTGCTGAGATATTTGTATCCTAAGGAAAAGCCAGAGAACTACAGACTGGTGAGTCTGACATCAGTGGTGGGCAAGTTGTTGGAGGGAATCCTGAGGGACAGCATTTATATGAAAGGCAAGGACTGATTAGGGAGAGTCAATATGGCTTTGTGTGTGGGTAATCATGTCTCACTAACTTGATTGAGCTCTTTGAATAATTAACAAAGAGGATTGATGAGGGTAGAGTGGTGGATGTAATCTATATGGACTTCAGTAAGGCACTCGACAATGTTCCTCATGGTAGACTGCTTAGCAAGGTTAAATTACATGGAATGCAGGGAGACAGTTCTGTATCATTTGGACACAGAACTGGCTCGAAGGTAGAAGACAGAGCGTGGTGGTAGAGGGATGCTTTTCAGACTGGAGGCCTGTGACCAGCGGTATGCCTCAAGGATCGGTGCTGGGTCCACTGCTTTTTGTCATTTATATAAGTGATTTGGATGTGAACATGGGAGGTATGGATAGTAAGTCTGCAGATGACACCAAAATCAGAGGTGTAGTAGACAGCAAAGAAGGTTACCTCAGAGTACAACAGGGTCTTGATCAGATGGGCCAATGGGCCGATGGAGTTTAGTTTAGATAAATGTGAGGTGCTGCATTTTGAAAAGGCAAATCAGGGTAGGACTTAGACACCTAATGGTAAGGTCCTGGGGTGTGTTGCTGAACAAAGAGACCTTGGAGCGCGGGGTCGTAGTTCTTTGAAACTAGAGTCGCAGGTAGATAGGATACTGAAGAAGGTATTTGGTACACTTGCCTTTATTAGTCAGTGCATTGAATATAGGAGTTGGGAGAGTCATGTTGTAGCTGTACAGGACATTGGTTAGGCCACTTTTAGAATACTGCGTTCAATTCTGGTCTCCCTGCTGTAGGAAGGATGTTGTGAAACTTGAAAAGGTTCAGAAAAGATTTACAAGGATGTTGCCAGGGTTGGAGGGTTTGAGCTATAGGGAAAGGCTGAATAGACTGGGGATTTTTTCCCTGGAGTGTCGGAGCCTGAGGGGTGACCTTATAGAGGTTTATAAAATCACGAGGGGTATGGATAGCGTGAATAGACAGGGTCTTTTTCCTGGTATGGGGGCATCCAAAACTAGAGGGCATAGGTTTTAGGTGAGAGGGCAAAGATTAAAAGGGACTTAAGGGGCAACTTTTTCATGCAGAGGGTGGTGCGCATGTGGAATGAGCTGCCGGGGAACTGGTGGAGGCTGGTACAATTACAATATTTAAAAGGCATCTGGATAGGTACATGAATAGGGTTGAGAAGGATATGGGCCAAATGCTGGCAAATGGGACTCGATTAATTTAGGATATCTGGTCAGCATGGATGAGTTGGACCAAAGGGTCTGTTTCAATACTGTACAGTTTTATGGCTATATGACTGTAGTGAACCAGATGGACTGTGATGACCATATAGGAAAGTTGCTAAAGTCACCATCACGGAGATTAACTTTCAATTCCCAATTTATGAATTGATTTTGAAATTGCTATGCTGTGATGACGTCCCCAGGTCATTATTACTAATCCAGTGATATTACCAGGAGGCCAACACCTCCTGACATTTCCCTGTTGCTCTCAGTCATCACGAGACACAGTCATTTGTGTTCACACTTTCCGACAAAGTCTCAGCAGTTGCCGAATCAATCAGCAGCTGTCACAACCTGCACTACTACACCCTCCGCCTCAGTTTGCGCACACATTTCAAGATGCAGAACCAAAAGACTTGCGTTTCTACAGCACATTTCATGGCCAGCAGCATATCGCAAAAGCGCCTGGTAGCCAAATGAAGTAGTTTTGAAGTGTTGTCATCTGGAAACACAGCAGCCAATATGCATACAACCGAGCTCCCACAAATAATGAGAGAATGGTTCAATCACTGTGTTATCACTAAAATAGGCCATTCAGCCCGTCAGGACCATTCCACTGAAGCTGGTTGAGGAACACGTATTGGCCAAGACACTGGGCTTCATTCCCCTGTTCTTGTTTACAATAGCGCCATGGGATTGTTTATGCCAAGTTGACAGAGCAGCTGGGGCTCTAAATTTAAAGTCTCATCCAAAGGATGGCATCTCTGATGGCGCAGCACTCTCTTGGCACTGCGCTGGAATGTCAGCCTAGATTTTTGTACGCCAATTTCTGAAGTGGGACTTGAATTCACAGCCTTCTGACTCTGACAGAGATACGAACTGATCCATGGCTCACCAGAAATATTTTCAATCATCCTCAGAGAACAAATCACCAGTCTCCCCTCCACAAAGTGAACAGTCTTAAATTATTTGGTCAAATGTGCTTCTCGCACTGACACGGAGGTCCACTGATTTGACCTTGTCCTATCATGCTCTACAGTCAGAGAAATCACAGAATGGTTACAGTACAGAAAGAAGCCATTCAGCCCATTGTGCCAATGCAGGCTGTCTGTAAGAGAAACTCAAGTAGTCTGACTGCCGTACCTTTTCCCCACAGTGCTGCAATCATTCTCTCTTCGTGTGCTTATCCAATTCCCTGTTGAAAGCCTCGATAGAACTTGCCTCCACCATACTCCCAAAGGCAGAGGATTCCAGATCCTAACCACTCATTGTAACTTTTCCTCATGTCACCACTGTTTCTTTTGCCAGTCACCTTTAAATCGTATCCCTCGCATTCTCAATCTTTCCACCAATGGGAACAGTTTCTCCTGATCCACTCTGACCAGAGCTCTCATGGTTTTGAACACCTCAATTAAATCTCCTCTCAGCGTTCTCTTCTCTAAGAAAAACACCCCCTACTTCACCAATCTACCCATGTAACTCAAGTTCCCCATCCTTGAGACCTTGTGAATCTTTACTGCACCTTCTCTAAAGCCTTCACATCTTTCCTAATGTGTGGCTCCCAGAATTTTACACAATACTCCAGTTGAGGTCAAACTCGTGGTTTATAAAGGTTCATTTAAATTCTCTGCCTTTGCATTCTATGTTTTGATTTCAAAATCTCTGGATTTATATCCTGTTTTAATTACTTTCTCATCGTGTCCTGCACCTTCAGCGATTTTTTTGCATCTATACCCCCAGATCCCACTGCTCCAGCACCCACTTTGGATTATATCCTTTATTTCATTTAGCCCCTCCTGTTCTTCCTGCCAAACTGTATCACTTCACATTTCTTTGCATTGTCATCTGCCAGCCCGTCTGTCTCCTCTTGTAGTCTATCGCCATCCTCCTCACAGTTCAAAGTATTTCCAAGTTTTGTGTAAGCCAGAAGTGATGAAATGGTGCCTTGCACAAGCAAGTCAAGGTCATTAATATAGATCAAGAAAAACAGTGTACTCATATCAACCCCTGGGGAACCTCACTCTGATACCTGCCTCCAGAGCAGAAAGGAAGAAATTGTTCCCGCTTATACATGAGAAAAAAAACAAGTGGGCATATTTTAAAGTGCAAACGAAGCAAGGGTGATGTGAGAAGAAGCTTTTTTCACCCAGCAAGTAGTTAGGGTCTGAAATGCATTCAGGCAGGTTCAATTGAGGCATTCAAGAGGGGCATTGTCTGGTTACTTGGAAAGAAATGGTATGCAGGGATCTGGGGAAAAGGCAGAAGATTGGCACTCAGTTTTAGAACCGGTAGGAGAAGGATGGGCAGTAACAATTCTGCGATTCAGTACAAAAAAGCCATCATTCTCTGTTTTCCTGCATTCAGCCAACTATGTAGCTAGGTCACTTCTCTCCCCGTTATCCCACAAGCCTCAAGCCTGGTGACAAGAATATTAATCAAGCCTCTCAGTTATCTCATCAAAAAACTCAATCAAGTTCATCGAACATGATTTGCCTTTAACAAATTCATGCTGATTTGCCTTAATTAATTCATCCTTGTTTAAGTGACAATTAAGCTTGTCCCGAGTTATAATTCCAAAAGGTTTTCCCTCCACTGAGATTAACCTGACTGTCTTGTAGTTTCTGGGTTCATCCCCATGTCCTTTTTTGAACGAGGGTACAGCATTTCCTCTTGCCCCACGTCTGCATTGAAGGAGGTTTGTGTCTCTGTAACTTACTTCCACTCTCACTTCCTTCGGTTTTTTCACACGTATCTTATTCGCTTCTGCAGATTTATCAACTTCACGTAGAGCCACCATTTCCAGTAGTTCCTCTTCATCAATTTTTAGACCATTCAGTCTCTCAGCGACCTCCTTTCCACTACAACTTTGGCAGCAGCCATTTCCTTGCTTAAGATGCAAAGCATTCATTTAGTACCTCAGTCATACCTTCTGTCTCTGTATATGGATTCTTTTTTGTATTCTAATTGGTCCTAATATCCCTTTTGCCACCCTTTGACTTTCCATGTGGCTATGCAAGTCTCTCTGTATACTGTATCTTTGCCTCTGTTATTTGCTTTTGTATGTTCCCTCCAGACTTTATCACGTTATCCTGGTATTCAGATATACGAAATTAGGAACAGCTCTGGGTCAGTGAGCTCTTTGAGCCTGCTTCACCATTCAATTAGATCATGGTTGATCTTCTAGTTCAATGTCACTTTCTTGCATTATCCCTTGACATCATTAGTTTCCAGAAATCAATTAATTTCTGCCTTAAATGTGCTCAACAATTGAGCCTCTGCAGCCTTCCACAAAATTCCAAAGCTTCACCACTCTGAGTGAAGAAATTTCTCCTCATCTCGTTTTAAACAGCCTCCTCCTTCTCCTGAGATTATGTCCCCTGGTTTTAGACTCACCAGTCAGGGGAAACATCTGATCTACATCCACCTTGTTAAGCCCTGTCAGAACTTTGTAAGTTTCAATGAGGTCATTCCTGATTTTTTGAAACTCTAAAGAATATGAAGGGTCTGTTCCTGTGCTGTATATCTCTATGACTCTAAACAATCTTAGCATCCCAGGGATTAATCTGGCAAACTCCACTGCACTCCCTCTCTGGCTAGTACATCCCTCCTTAGGCAAGGAGACCAAACTGTACACAATACTTCAGGCATGGTCTAACCAAGGCACAATATAACAAGATATGTGCACTCCTGTGCTGAAATCCCCTTTATTATAAAGCCAACACACCATTTGCCTTCCAGTTGCTTGCTGAACCCACCTGTTAGCTTTCAGTGACTCATGAACAAGGTTAACCAGGTCTCTCTGGATACTCGCATTTTCTCAACTTCACATCATTTAAGAAATATTCTGCCTTTCTGTTCTTTTTTTAAAATCAATCTGACATCTGCCATAAGCCTCCTTATTCTGCTTAATCGTACTCTGAATCTTTTTCACCATTCAGGGAGCACTAGATTTGTTTGCCCTACCATCCCCCTTCAGGGAAATGTACCTTGACATTCAAACTGTTTGAAGGCAGTCACTTATTCTGTTATAGTTTTGCCTGCCAATTTTTCATTCCAAGTTACTCAGGACAGGTCTCTTCTTTCTCACTGAAACTGGGCCTTCACTCTTTAAGTGTTTTCACTCAAGATCACTCCTTGTCTTTTTCCACAGTTAATTTAAACCTTTTGACACTATGATTGCTGTTCCCTAAATGCTCCCCTCTTGACACTTGGCCCACTTCATTTCACCAGAGACAGATTCTTCTTTGCTCGTCGGGTCAGAACCATACTGATCACAACAAGTCTCCTGAGCACATCTCAGGAACTCTTTCCCCCTCTGCGGCCTGGACATTAATACTATCTCAGTCTATATTCAGATAATTAAGTTATCCGCCTCCCCCTCTCTCCCTATTTATTTCAGAACCCTCTTCCCCTCCCCCATTTCTGATGAAGGGTCTAGGCCCGAAACGTCAAGCTTTCCTGCTCCTATGATGCTGCTTGGCCTGCTGTGTTCATCCAGCCCCACACCTTGTTATCCCTCACAAAAGTTAGGTTTTGCACTTCTTGCTAGTTTCCCAGCAATTTGGCTCCTCTGTATCTTACCCATTAGTTAGTGCCCTAGGGAATAAACGCAGAAAGGGAAATGTACTTATTTTTGTTCATAACTCAGAGATTATATCGACTTTTACCCCAAATAACAATACTTGCTATCACTCAAAAGAGAATTTGACATTGGACTAAACAGGAGAAAAAAAGAAATCCCGAAAATCCTCACTTCATGCTTAAAATCCGACAGACATTTTGCTTCGGAGCCAAAATTCTCCGAAAAGTTCTGGCATCACACACATCCAGATGTTAAACCTTTGACCTCTGAACATCAATTCGAAAAGTGGATCGTGGTTTATGCCCATTGGTATCTCCTGTGATGTCAAGATCTCTTCTTTTCCCTAAATGAAAGCATATCCCACTCAGACTACCAGTTTTTGAAACTGAAATAAACGTTTTAAGATTCTGGTGGGCCAAACCTGATGTCATTTTTAACAGAATATGAGGCCACCATAAACTCCCCACCGGGTTAGTTTGTAACACAGGGCCCTAAAGGGCAGGAAATTCCTTGCCATGAAAAGAGGCTTAAGTACCTTGGCTAGAAGTCCAAAAGCATAGGCAGAAGCCTGAACAAACACCCAGTACTGTCATTAGCGCAGAGCATCACATTCTGTAGATGCGATTAAAGTGGAGTCTTAAGAAGGTGAGAGGAAGAAAACAGCTTTGAAGTGTGGATGTGGTGAAGGACAATCAGAATCAGTCAGATAAACGGCAAGACAAATGAGGAGGCTCAGGAATCAAAATGGTGGCGCAGTCCAGGGAGAGGGGAAACAACGACGCAACGGCCTTTCTCTAGCAACAAGTGAAGCAGAAACTGAGTGGCAAGAAAGCCAGAGACGGAGCAAGACAACGTTGCTGGCCACACAAAAGCTAGGTACGAACGAACGAACAAACTGTGCAGAGACTGGTGGTCATAGCAATAGGAAACATAGATACCGGTCCATCCAAGCTAGCTTCAACAATAAGCCTAAATTGACATGTTCCAAATTCAGCCATGGCCATGACCAAGGCTAGCTGGGCCTGCCTGGATAGGCTGATACAGCCAAAAGGAACATAAGAACCAGAATGAAGTATAAAATCTGGACTCCAGAGATTTAAAAACAAGCCACGGTTGTCACTCTTCATTATCAATCAGTAATGCCCCCTTCTCCAGCCCCAACTTTCCCAGACACACAGTGGGCAGGTGAAGGGCCTGCACAATAACTCCAGAACCAACCTCTGACAGCTTGCTGCTGATCAAAGAGGCTCCAGGTCAGATGCTGGCAATGTACTGAGACATCAGTCACTGGGTCAGGTCCTCTTCCTTCTTTTTACAATCCAATCCTCATTCGACTGTAACAAGGCAATGTTGAAAGGAGCAAAAGTAAATGGGGTGCACATTCTGGCCTCCATTGATGGTTCAGCACTAACTAGCAGAGGCACATGGCCTGGGCCAGTCCCAGGGTAGTTCCCTAGTCTGTCACTAACTGAGCAGGACACCTGATACAATTGACCTCAGTATCCTGAACCAGAGAGAAGGAGAAAAATAAGTCATGATTCTTGCTTCAGATTTATCATCGAATGACATGTCTGTGGTTTCTTTGTATTGTGGGCATGATGATTGCTTGCGTGTACAAGAATGCACCTGTTTGTGTGCACACATGATTGCACATTTGTACATGTGATTACGTTTATTTGTTTGTATGCATGATTGCATGTGCTTGTGTGTCTGCACGTGATTGTATGCATTTGCATGCACACGTGCATGATTACACGCATTTTGAGCATACTTGTGTGCATGATTGTATGTGTCTGTGTGATTGTATATGTCTGCATGTGTGTATGACTGCATATGTTTGCATGATTGTGTATTGCATGTGAATGCATGATTGCGTACTTGTGAGATTGCATGCATTTGCATGCATGCACGCATCTTTGCGTGCATTTGCATGATTACGTGTTTGCATGTGTGCACACATGGCTGTGTGCACTTGCATGCACATCCACTTGTGCCAATGTTTGTGCACGCCTTCATGACAAATAGCATGTTTAAGTAAGTGTTGACAGGCTGGTTCCAGTGCCCATTGACATGTGATGCTATGTCAGTACATGCATGTTTCTTAAACTTGCCCCTGCTGCCTAGATGCCCTGGTGAGGTATCATGGACGGATGGCACCCAGGGAGCAAATTCCAGCCAAAGTGGAGGGAGAGAGGTGGGGGGTCAGAGGGGAGGGCACAGCAGGAGCCAAAAACTGGAGATCAAATGACAGCAGCTTCCTTAGCCCCACTTGCATCGTCTATGTAGCAGATAAACATTGAGCTGGACAAATCTTCATGTATAACATGACCAATAGCTGCCTGGCAAACATGAAAGTGGAAAGGGATGACAACAGCCAGAAAATTAATGAGAGGGAAACAAGGTGTCTCCTTTTGTTTCACTTTTCCAGAATGGCCCATAGGAAAGATAAACTCCATCACCTATAGCTCAAACTTTGCTTTGTTCAGTCAAGCCTGTGTGCATTTTAACGTGTGGTCCTCTTAAATTATTCTGCACATGCAGAGAGGGCAGGTCAAACATCAGTGAATTTTTTTAAAAATGGGCATCCCTGGCTAGACCAGTATTCCAAGAGAAGAATCCCAGAATGACGCACCACAAAAGGCCATTTGGTCCATAGTGGTGGTGCTAGCTTTTTAGTATTAAGTCAGTCAGCTTCATCCATCATGGGATCTATCTTGGTGATTTATTTTAAAAGACAGAGATGTTAGGCTTAATATTCTTCAGATTCTTTCTATACTTGCAAATCTAAGGGATAGATTGAGGGTGAGGTTTGCAGTAATTAGACAAACGAGTGAGTAAACACCACATTTTTATGCGAAACAAACTGAGACCCTGTAGTTGGCAACTTTGGACTCTACACAAAAGATTAACAAATTTGGTTTTTTGTACTATAAACCTGTTTTTAAACACGGGCAGTTTGAAGAGTGTAGTGATTGTAAAGAGGTCAGCCAGGTAAGACCTCACAGAATATGAGTTCCCTGATTATGTCTGTTAATCTGGTCCAATCAGGGAGTTCTGGCTGACAGATTTCAACAGGAGTGTCAGAGGTTCTGCTCACTGTGAGAGCTGGTTTTGAGGGAGCTGGATCAGTGTCAAGAACCCTTGATGTGTAAATAAAGAGTGATTTGGTGACAGGATACCAGCCTCTGG
The DNA here is from genome assembly GCA_024137785.1 of Ginglymostoma cirratum. NCBI lineage: Eukaryota > Metazoa > Chordata > Chondrichthyes > Orectolobiformes > Ginglymostomatidae > Ginglymostoma > Ginglymostoma cirratum. The sequence continues at coordinate 3,296,692 of JAHRHZ010000089.1, read as the reverse complement.
GGAGTTATTTCAGTGGTGATGAGAGTAAAGCACATCCTGAAGAAACTTCCTCGCAACAGTTATCTTTGAGTTGGGGGTAAGCACTGCTTGAATCATGCCATTATTTGGGAAGCTTGACTCATTTGATACTGCCATTGAAGACTAGGCCCAGTGTGTGTGAAGAATGTACTATTTTTCGGGGCAAATGAAATCAGGGCAGATGAAAAGCAATGAGTAATTCTCCTGACAGTTTGTGGATCCACAGCTTTATTGGTTATTAGGAGCCTAACTTGCCCCGCGGCACCAGATACTAAACCCTTTCAAGAGTTAACAGATCGAGTTAAGGAAAATTACAACACCAAGCCTCCTCTAATTCTGAGACACTATCATCTTTACTCGGCAATTCGAGAACCAGGGAAATCCATATCGGGATTTTTGATTAGGTGACGACGACTGGCAGAGGCAATCTCCAGGATCCAGGCCAGCAAGCCACTATAGTTGCTGCTGGTATGTGGACTCGAGACAGCAAAGGAGTCCCACTAGACCTAAATGGAGCAAGAGAACTCAGAGGCTGGTATCCAGGAGAGCGCAAACCCTGAAAAGTCCACCTATGTCTGGTTAAATGGTCATCCATTTCTAATGTAAGTCGACATTGGCGCGGCCGTTCCCGTGACTGCAGAACCAGTCTTCAACAAAATTCGTTCTGGACTCCAACCCTTAGATTTGCGCACAATCCTGGCCAGACTGAGAATCTATACTGGGGAACAGCTACAGATTAAAGGGACAACTTCAGTTCTGGTCTCTTATGAGAAGCAGCTGGTTCAGTTACCACTGATTATGGAAAAAGGCTGGGGCTCAAGCTTGATGGGGCAAAACTGGTTGAGAAAAATTCACCAAAAGTGGCCTCCCATTTTTCGATTAGAAAATGTTTGCCTGAGTGAGGTCCTAATTAAATACCTGGACATTTTTCAGGAAGGTCTAGGGACTATTACAGGGGCCAAGGCCACCTCCTTTGTTGACCAGGAAGCAATGCTACGATTCTGCAAGGCCCACCCAGTGTCATTTGCCAGATGTGCAAAAATAGAAGCAGAAATCAGAAAGCTGGAAAGCAACGGAATCATCAAACCATTACAGTTCGTGGAATGGGCAGAACCCAGTCGTACTGATTGTGAAGCCCAACGAGTTGGATCGCCTTTGCGAGAATTTTAAGCAAACAGTAAAACACTTTTTGCAGCTGGATAAACACCCAATCCCTCGCACAGAGGATTTATACGCAAAGCTGGCAGGGGAGCTGCCCTTCACAAAGCTGGACATGGGCTGTGCATACTTGCAATTGCGATTAGATGAGGATCCCAGAAGTATGCCACAATTAATACTCCTAAAGGTTTGTACCAATATATGAGACTGCCATTTGGGGTATCATCAGCCTGTGCCATTTTTCAGCTGATGATGGAGAATATTTTACGAGGTCTACCCCAGGTCGCCATTTATCTGAATGATGTCCTAATAACAGGGAAGACCAATAAGGAGCACTTAAAGAACTTGGACACAGTTCTTAGACATTTCTCCCAGGTGGGCATACACCTTAGAAGGGAAGTATGTGTGCTCCAGACGCCACAAGTGACCTACTTGGGCCAGAGAGTTGACAAGACTGGGTTATACCCGTTTGAAGATAGACTGGGGGTGATCAAGTGTGCCCCATCTCCCATGTCTGTACCGGAGTTTAGGTCTTTCCTTGGGCTGGTGAATTATTACAGAAAATTCATACATAACCTGACCTCCATCCTAGCACTTTTGCATCAACTCCTGAAAGAGGGTCAGCCTTGGAAATAGTCGCTTGGCCATGCCATAGCTTTCAGGGAAGTGAAGAAGCAGCTATCATCTTCTAAAGTGTTAGCACACTATGATCCCAAGTAAGATCTGGTATTGACATGCGATTCCTCCCTGTACAGCATCTGGGTAGTATTACCTCATTGGTGGCCTAATGGAGCCGAATGTTCAATAGCGTACGTATCCGGGACTTTGGCTAGTGCAGAGCATGAATACGCCCAGACAGAGAAGTAAGGTTTGGCAGTCATATTTGGAGTTAGGAAGTTCCATCAATACCATTACGGATGTAAATTTGTGAATTATTGGACCACAAACCTCTGCTGGGTCAACTTAAACAGGACAAGGCAGTACTGCCGAATTCAGCACTGGGCTCTAATACTAGGGGCGTAGAATTACAAGTTGGAACACCGACTGGGAGGCCAAGTAGTGATTGCAGATGCACTGACCTGCCTCCTGCTGGCACATACACCATCGGTGGTACCACCAATGGAAGAGTCAATAACGGTTTTAAATTTTCTGGGCACACTTCCAGTCACAGCTAACAATATCAGACTTTGAACGTAGAAAGATCCAGTCCTGGCAAAACTGAATCGGTTGGTGGTGATGGGGGAAACAAAAGGGCCGTCACAACCAGAATTGAAACCTTTTTGGACCCGGAGAGACCGAATCATAGTAGAGGACGGCATATTATTATGGGGAGCAAGAGAGATTGTCCCGAGCAAAGGTCACCACCAGATACTGGCTGAACTCCACCAGGGTCATCCAGGGGTTTCCAAAACGAAGATGTTGGCAAGACATTATGTCTGCATCCAGTCCTGGCCGCTAGAAATAGTCGCGTTGGTGGGGCAGTGCCCAGAGTGCCAACAAGGACAAAAGTTACCGGCAACAGCTCCCCAACATTCATGGGAATGGCCGGGTAAACCTGGACTCGGCTACACGTCAACTATGCAGGTCCTTTCATGGGCTCAATGTTCTTAGTCATTGCGGATGGCCACTCAAAGTGGCTGAGCGTGCACAGAGTTCATTTGTCAAAGATGGGGGCGGTGATCAACAAACTACATGCATCTTTTGCAACACACGGACTCCCGGAAGTGTTGGTCACAGATAACAGGCCATCATCTAGCAGCAGGGAATTTAAGTATTTCCTAAAGTTGAATGGCATTCGTCATATAAAGACAGCTCCATACCATCCATCATCCAATGGTCTGGCACAAAGAGCAGTCCAAAATTTGAAGGCAGGCTTAAAGAAACAACCTACAGGGTCACTACATACCAAACTGTCCCAGTTCCCTTTTGATTATCGGACCACCCCTCATGAAACTATAGGGATAGGTCCAGCAGAGTTGCTACTGGGGAGAGGACTCTGCACCAGGTTAAATCTGATGTTCCTAGACCTGGTGGTGGTGGTTGATTTTTTTTTGGGGGGGTGGGGGGTGCGTCGGTGAAACAGCATCAGGAACACCAAGGCCACACACAAAACACTGCTCAGTGCGAGAGATTTACTTCAGGGAACGAAATTTGGTGTAGGAACCATGGGAATGGCCCTGCATGGGTAAGAGGCATGGTCAGCACGAGGTCTGGTCCAGTGATGTATAAAGTTTGAGTAGGTGCGGCAGTCCTGCACAAGCATGTGGACCTATGAAAGCTGCAAGCTTGCAAATGTGGCAGGAGCAACATGTGCCCAGCTCCTTGGAACAATCAGAAAGGCTGGCAAAACCCATGGGTTCTCCCCCTCCTTCAAGCGTTGAAGATACCTCAGAACCTGAGATGGACACGGTGGATGTCTCCGCCCCGAATGCCTTTGCTGCCTGAAGAACAGTGAATTTCTTCCGAGATGCTCTGGGCGCAAGAGGCGAGCTACTGCACGTTACACGCCGTGTCTACCACAGACAGAGTCAGAGGAACCTGACCAAGTGCTTAAACGCTGTAGGAGGAGCTACAAGAAAAATAACTGGCCTATGCCCTCAGCCTCAGAGGGGGAGAGATGTAGTGATTGTAACAAGGTCAGCCAGGTAGACCTCATAGAATATGAGTTCCCTGATTGGACCAGATTAACAGCCCCAATCAGGGATTCCTGGCTGACAGATATAAACAGGAGGGTCAGAGGGTGTGTTCACTCTAAGAGCTGGCTCTGAGGAAGCTGGATCAGTGTCAAGGGCTCTCCATGTGTAAATAAAGGGTGATGGGATACCGGCCTCTGTGGAGTTATTTTAACGAGGTTTGAATCAGCAGTAATCTAAGCTCATTATCGAATGAGAGCCAAATTATTTTTATTCATTCATGATTTTTTAAAAGGGAATCAAAGGTTATGGGGAAAAGACAGGAAAGTTGAGTTGAGGATGATCAGATCAGCCAGGATCTCATTGAATGGTGGAGCAGACTTGATAGGCTGAAGAGCCTACTTCTGCTCCTTTGTCTTATCGGAAGGAGGCATCACTGGCAGGGCCAGCATTTGTTGCCCATCCCTAATTGCCTTTGAACTGAAAGGTTTACTCGAGCCATTTCAGAGGGCTGTTAATAGTCAACCACATTGCTGTGGGTTTGGAGTTACATGTAGGTCGGACCAGGTAAGGATGACACTTTCCTTCCCTAAAGGATATTAGTGAACCAAATGGGCTTTTGTAACAACTATGGGCACCATTACTGAGATTAATTTTCAATTCTAGATTTACAAATTGAAGTTAAATTCCACTAGCTGGTGTGATGGGACTTGAACCCATATCCAGAGCATTAGTCAGTGAATTTACTGTTCAATCATCAACCCTTCATAGAAAACTGACTGAATACTAAGATTTTATATAAGATACACATGAATCCTCCAACCCTGGCCTTGGCGTTCTCAAACACGCTGAGATTTGGACATGCACTAATATTATAATACCACTCCTCTTCCAACACAACAATCTATGTATTGGCAAACTACATAGGCATCACCACTGACCTCTGACATTTCCTTCCTTCACATTGACACCTTTCTGGCATGACAGCAAATGTGGCAGGACCTTGGCTCCTGCTCAGTGCACTCACCCCCTCCTGGAAAGTCTGGACGTGCAGATGCCAGGCCAGCTCAGGGTTGCGAAGCTCCCTCAGTCAAAGAGAAGCACTTGCTCTTTTAAATGGACATTGTAAAGGATGGCAACGTAGAGCCACGGTTTAAATAAAAAGGTCATACTATTTTTTTTACCCCAAAAACATGCATGCATGGCTGCCAAGATCTTATAAAGTTTTAAATCATAACAGTTTTTTTTGTAAAAACAATTCATTGAATTCAGTACTACGATATGAGAGAGATATTGCTTTGGAATTTGAAAGAAAAACCAACGGTTTCAAGCAGACTGAACTCCCAGAAACAGTGGACAGAAAGCAACAATGTGGAGGAGGGTCTAGAGGGGGTGGTGGTGTGTGGAGAATGGAAGGCCAGAGGTCAAATCTAGCAATATTCCCATGGCGATGATTTGTGGGACATGTGGTAGGTTATTTGCTCTTTAACTACCACAAACATTGCCCCCAGGGCATTGAGTTCAAACCACCGCAACTTTATTTGAATTGCCACAGGACTGTTGTAGATTCTAAAATGGCCCCCACTGGTCACCCTCAGGAGGACTGAAGGTGAACCGACTCTCCCCCTCCCCCCAGCTCACTTTGGCTCGCCAACCTCAACAGGAAATGCTGCTGGAAGAACACCGAGTTCTATGTGCATAAATACTCGCACAGATGCGGTTAAATGTTTCAGACAACTTTACTGCATGCTTTCTCTCTCTCTCTCCCTCTGGTTCCCTCCGCAACAAGCGTTGTCCACTGTGACCTCTCCCAGTGATCAACAGACAGCCAGAATCTGAGGAATGTCAGGCCTGTGAAGGCCAGAGAGTGCGTGCGTGCGTGTGAACAGAATGATCTACAAGGAATTGCACGGGAAGGTCTCAAACCTGTGTTTTCGCTAAGGACGAGAGTGGTACTTTCTGTGGGGTTGGTGGTGTAGGAGGGGAAGTGTTGTGGGGGGAAAGAGAAAATACCAATGCACTTTTGTGAGAAAGAAAAGCCCCTGCTGTTTTTAAAGTCATCAATTACAACCTATTTGCAGGCCAAGACTAGAATTGTGGCACTCTTTGCTCTGCGGGCTGTTTGCCAGCTCCCAGCTTCACACTAATGGAACTGCAGATCATTCACCTCCTTTCTCCACCCTCAAGGCAATGACTGGAGAATCCTGAACCTTTTCCCTTGGAATAAACAGTGAGAAAGCAACGATTTTGAATCCTGCCCTGTTCCCACTGAATAGAGGTTCATGCAAATCATTTCAAGTGCAAATCATGCTCTTGATTCCCTGCCATAACAGCACCAAGCATGCTCCTCCACTACATGGATCGCAGTGGTTCAAGAAGGTATTCATTGCCACCTTCTCAAGGGGCAATTAGGGATGGACAATAAATGCTAAACTAGCCAACACTGCCCACATCCTGCGTGAAGATAAAAAAAGACAAGCATCATTATCTGAATGGAGGCCAAACCTGTTTATTCATCTGCAAACTTGAGCTCATCTGAGAATGTGCCAAACTGCATCCTAAACTACACTGAATCCTGTTCAGCTATTACACCTATACTCACTGAAGCCTGGTCTTGATTTTCATGTGCTTCCTGCTTTCCAAATTCCTCCATAGATCTCTCCCCTCCCCATCTCTGTGAAGTCACCCAACCCTACAAACCTCCAAGCTCCTCCCAATTTCAAGTCACTCTGTGCCTTCATTTGCCTGGGTGCCAAGCTCTAGAATCCCCTCCCTTAACATCTCCACCTCTGTCCCCTCCGAAAGGTCCTCCCGTCTCCATTACACGCGACTTGGAGCTGAATTTTGTAGCTGATAACACTCCCTTTGGAATGTTCAAACTACAAAGGTGCTATAGCAATGCAAGTTGTTGTTACCACAATCTCTAAAGAAGGAAAATTTCGTCTGAACATTTCCGCATCGCTGGCATCTCACTGAGCAACATCAACCCATTTGCAAACTTATTTGGACAGTACAGTAGCAGAAATTCCCACTGTATAACTACCGTTACCAGAGCAGTTCACTCCTCATTTTGCACTCAAAGCACAAGATCGCATTCCCCATTATCACACACTTTGCTGCTCTCCAGTCAAATCCAACTAGTTCGTTCAGATGACTGGCTGAAAACTTGCATCGAAAACAAAATCGCAGTGCAGTTATCACACCCCTTGATTCACATCTCCATGCAGATCACAACATTCCTGTATAATAATCAATCCTGAATTCCAGCAAGGAACTGACGATAACTCCACAATTGCTAAGGCTTCTCTGAGTTTCCTCACCTTCCATGCAAGCGCAGCTTAAAATCGGGGAATGCCAAAATTGGGAATGATAGGTCTGCATCTGAATGGGGGCAAGGGGTGGACAGATATGCCAAGGCTCCCTGCCTCAAACTTCTAAGTCCTTTAATACCAAACAGTGGAAAAGAACAGTCTCCTACCTTTGCACTTGTTGGTTGTCTTGTCCAGAATGGCCTTTGTGGAGACTATTTTACCGTACCTGTTACAAAGAAAAGGACAATTCAGAAATTACATAAATCAGCATTCAGGCCATTAATCTAGGTTTGAGCCTCCAGGGGAAGCTCTGATAGAGTGTTGCACTGTCAGAGGTGACATATTTCAGGCAAGGTGTTAAACTGCAGCTCCATTTGCCAATCCTGTGTGGATGTAACAGCTACCCTGGTATTATTTCAAAGGGGAGCAGGGAACAGGGTAGCGGTCTCTGAGCTGCTGACCAATATTTGTCCTTCAGCCTGCATTACGAAAAAGCAGATTATCTGGTCATTGTCATGTGGGAGCTTGCTATGCTCTAAATAGCCGTTGTGTTTCCCCCTACATTACAAGAGTGCTTACACTTCAACAAGTGCTACATTGACTATAAGAAGCTTAGGACGTGTTGAGGTAGGTGTTACATAAATGCAAGTCTCCTGTTCTCTGTTGAGTCAATGCCAATTCAAAGTCCAGTTCTTCTGATTTGCTGGTTTGAACATATCATTGGTTTCTGAATGTTCTGATTTTCCATAATCCTCCTCACTAATCTTTAAAAACATTTTTCTACCCAGAAAATCGACTTCTGTTTCGAATTCTTGCATGGGCCCACCCTGAGGGCTGCACTTCTTGATGTCAGAGGGGTGGTCCCAATCACAATGTGGCCACCCTAACCCCTTCCGTGATGCCTGACTGACCCCTGCCCAAAGTTCACAGCCTCCTTCCACTGAGAAAACAACCAATGTTGGAATGGACCACCCGCAATTTCCAACAAAGCTTTAACCCACTGATCATGTCTTCCTGTTGACACGCATTAGAAAATTATGAAAAGTAGCACCATTGTTCAGTCTGTGGACAATAAGACAGGGATTAGCTTTCAATTGATTAAAATGTTTTTACTCAATTCTCCAACATAGTACCAGTCAAGATGCTAAAATCCCATTTGTCCCTGGGCTAATACTTCAGGGCTAATACTTCAGGTTCAAATCCTACAAGTTCAATTTCAAATTAAATTTTAAAAACTAGCTTAGCGGCAACCACTATCAATTGTCAAAAACCCCATCTGGTTCACTAATGTCCTTTAGGGAAGGAAATCTACCGTCCTTACCTGGTCTGGCCTACATGTGAATCTAGACCCACAGCAATATGTTGACTTTTAACTGCCCTCTGGGTAATTATGGATGGGCAATAAATACTGGCCTATTCAGTGATGCCCTCATCCTGTAAATGAATATAATAAGAAAAATGATGTGTGGGGAAATGCGTAGATAGGGTACCAACAGGACTCTGGTGCCATTTTAAGTGTCACCTTGTGGGTGGAGTATGAAATTGAGGGCCTCTCCGGTGGATGTAAAAGATCCCAAGGAGGGTCTGAGGAATCCTCCAGTGCTGCTTAACCAGCATGATTGAGCCATTGATACATTGCTGTGTGCAAAGGGGCTGTGACTGCACTTGCAAAGGACTTCATTGGCCTTGTGGTATCTTAACGACAGTGCACAATGAGATACCAATTATATTCAATTCTTACACATCCATGTAACTCTGTCCTCATTGCTATCTCCTGTCTTATCTCTCTGCTCCCAATATGTTCATATCCTATCCTCTTCTCACAACAACCCACAATTTAGCATGCACTTCCATAAAACAGCACTGTGGCCAAGCAGCTGTCCAAACAGCAAATCCTCCCCTCATGCTCCAACCCTTTCCTTTGGACAATACCTATAACACACTCACAGCTTCGTAATCCCTGCCCCAATACTCTCCCTGCCCATCCCTAAATCTCTAACAGTGCAAAGCATCAAACACCACTTGGTGTTCAGCACCATTCGCTACTCCTCAGATACTGAAGCAGTCCAAGGCCAAATGCAGCAAGGTCTGGACAATATCCAGACTTGGGGGAACAAGCAGAAAGTAACATTCATGCCACACAAATGCCAGGCAATGAACATTCCCAATAAGAGAGATCCTAACCATTGTCCCATGACATTTGACAACATTACCATGACTGAAAACCTCCACTCTAAACATCCTGGGGGTTACCATTGACCAGAAACAGAACTTAACTAGCCATAAAGATACAATGGCGACAATAGTACGTCAGAGGCTGAGAATCTGCGGCAAGTAACTAACCACCTAACTCCCCAAAGCCTGTTCACCATCTACAAGGCACAAGTCATGGAATACTCCCCACTTGCCTCGATGGGTGTAACTCCAACAACACTCAAGAAGCTTGACACCATCCAGGATAAAGCAGCCCTCTTGATTGGTACCACATCCACAAGCATCCACTCCCTCCGCCACCGACGCTCAGTAGCAGCAGTGTGTAGCATCTACAAGATGCACTGCAGAAATTCACCAAAGATCCTCAGACAGCACCTTCCAAACCCACAACCACAACCACTTCCATCTAGAAGGACAAGGGCAGCAGATATATGGGAACACCATCACTTTCAAGTTCCCCGCCAAGCCACTCACCATACTGGCTTGGAAACATATCACTGTTCCTTCAGTGTCACTGGGTCGAAATCCAGGAATTCCCTCCCTAATGGCATTGTGGGTCTACCTACAGCACACACTCTGCAGTGGTTCAAGAAGGCAGCTTACCACCACCTTCTCAAGGGGCAATGAGAGATGGGCAATAAATCCTGGGCCAATCAGTGACATGCATTCCTTAGAATAAAATAAAACAAAACACCCAAATCCACTTGATCAACACAGGAGACATAGAGTAAGAATGAGAGAGACTGATTCACACAATAGCAGAGTGCTCTCAGTCGGCCGAATATTATACTCTGCTCGGATTTCTTATATTCAAAGCAAGCAGTCCGCCTTGAATGCTTTCCCCCTTCCTAGGAGGGAAAAGGTTACCAGAGTGAAATGAATCGGGAGCCTCTATAAATAAATCCTGTCACGTGCAAAAATATTTCCTGTTCTCGTCAGCTTCAGCCTCGAGAGTGCGTATAAATTTCCTGAATGACTCATTCAAGCAAAGGCATCCGTGTGATCTCATGCTCTTTCTCAATGGCTCGGTGTTCATTACAGTTTATTCCGGTGATTAATTGCACTGGTGGCCAAGTGCGTGCAAGAAGCCACAGACTGATCCAGGCTTGGTCTCCTGAACAGGAGACAGCATCCGTTCCCTTTAGCACTCACTCTGCCATGCTGGCCAGTGAGACCAGAGATCCGGGCACCACCAGCTCAGCCTCAGGCATGATCGCTGGCCTGGGGAGCCTTCCCTTTACTTGAACATCTTCAATGCCAAGGAGCATTGCTGCCTAGCCCTGTATAACTCTTCACAGCTCATCAAGGTTACCAGTAAATGAGCTGGAGTGGAATCTTAGTTGAGTGACGCCTCTACCCCTTTTTAAAGATTACAATGAATTCTACTGAATTACATTGACCAGAGTGACAGGCCATTTGGCTCATCTGCTCCATGCTGGTGTTCACACTCCACACAAGCCTCCTCCCAGCCGACTTTATCACACCTTATGCTTCTATTCCTTTCCTCCTTCTGTACCTGTTGTGTGTCATCTCAGATAGTCACAGAGCACAGAAACAGACCCTTCGGTCCAACTCGTCCAAGCTGACCACCACCTCCTCTGGATGTTCATTCCACACATGAACCACTCTCTACTTAAGAAAGTTGCCCCTTGTCTTGAAATCATCCACCCTAGGGAAGAGACACCTGCCATTCACCTTATCTAAACCCTTCAATGATTGGGCCCAAACCTGAATAGCTGCTGGGCATTGTCTACGCCAGTCTCCACTGGCGTCCAGCTCCATATGAAGCCTGGTGCCTCTGGCCCCCTCAGGGGGTCATGTCAGCAAGATTGGTCAATGCAATGTTCAAAGGATATTTCTGGTTTGAAAATTGCCACTGGGGATGGGGCCTTTTGTGCTGCCAGTGTCATGTGCTGTTATCCTGTGCCAACCACCTTCGTGTCAACTGCACAAGCAAATCACCAGAGCCTGAACATCCGCCTCTGCCAACTTTACCCAATGACACTGTTGACAGCAATGCCTGTCGCTTGACTGGGAGTAGGGCTGGTTAATCTGGGCACCAGTTGCATGAGCCAATGCCTGGCAGATTGGATCCCAACCATGCCGAGGGGTTGGCCCATCCAGCTGCTGCAAACATCAACATCTGGAGCACCAGGGGAGCTGTGAAACTATCTGGGCACAGGCCTGAAGGGAATCTGCCCACTAACCCAGCAGAAGCAGGGTGCATCATGTGCACAGTCTATTTTGGTTTAAAAGCTAGCATCAGGCCATGTGGTGTGTCACATCTGCCCTCGTCCTCCCAAACGCTTCACTCGAAGCTTAACGTAAGCTCGAGGAGCAGCACTTCACCTAATGGCCGATGTTAGTTACAAAACCGAAAGCAACAATCTCATCACATAACTACTGCGTCTCTTGGACAGCAGACGGTAGCAATGGCTCTGCTGTTGCCATGGAGCCCTCCTCCATGTCCATATGTTATTTCCTTATTTGTCCCATTAGCGCCCCCTTTTGTTTTAGAGCATAGAACATAGAACATAGAACAGTACAGCACAGTACAGGCCCTTCAGTCCACGATGTTGTGCCGAACTTTTACCCTAATCCTAAGGTCTGCCTAACCTCTACCCCTACCTTATACTGTCATCCATATGCCTGTCTGATAGCCGCTTAAATGCCCCTAATGAGGCCGACTCCACTACCCTCTCCGACAATGCATTCTACGCCCCCACCACTGAGTAAAGAACCTACCTCTGACGTCTCCCCTGTATCTACCTCCACTCACTTTAAAACTATGCCCCCTTGTAATAGCTACCTCCACCCTAGGAAAAGGTCTCTGGCTGTCCACTCTATCTATACCTCTGATCATTTTGTACACCTCTATCAAGTCACGTCTCATCCTTCGTCGTTCTAAAGAGAAAAGCCCTAGCTCTCTCAACCTTTCCTCGTAAGACCGTCCCTCCATTCCAGGCAACATCCTGGTAAATCTCCTCTGCACCTTTTCCAACTCTTCCACATCTTTCCTGTAATGAGGCGACCAGAACTGGACACAATACTCCAGATGTGGCCGAACCAGGGTTTTGTGTAGCTGGAGCATAACTTCATGGCTCTTGAACTCAATCCCTCCATTAATGAAAGCTAAGACTGCAAACACTTTGTTCATTTAATCTCCCCTGCCTTCCATCCTATCACAGACCTTCCCTTTGTTTTATCCTCTTTTATCTTCCCTTTAGTCATTTTGCTGCCTCCTTACTTGCTTTAAATCTGTTCCATGTTGGCCTGCTCTGATAGGTCCTCAACCTGAACTATATCTCTCTCTCTCTCCATAGAGGCTGCCAGGCTCGTCGAAAGTTTTTATTCCAGCTTTTCATCTCTACAGGATATGCTCTCATTCTGTGCCATTGCTGGTGACCTCCCCAAGATCCTGTGTTGCCAGCCAAATAAGTCACCACTAAACAATGAGGGTGGAGATCAGGAAATGGCACCCCAAAACACAGAAAGCAGACATCACTCATTAGTGCAGGCATTGTTTCACAGTTGGTTCCCAGAATCTGATGGTACCACTGAGGTTGCTGAGCTCACTAAGTGCCTTTTGTCTTCCTCTATTCTGCTCCGATAAGATGCCTCACCTATAACCAGCCACGTGCTGACACTGTGATAGATCAGGAAAGGAGGAGGTGCAATGAGACCTGGGTGCTCTTATACACCAGCTGCTCAAAGTAAGCATTGCAGAAGCAGCAGGCAGGGAAGGAGGCAAATGGTATGTTGGTTTTCATAGCAGGAGGATTTGAGTACAGGAGCAGGGCTGTCTTGCTGCAATTGCACAGGGCCTTGGTGAGACCATACCTGGAGTATTCCGTACAGTTTTGGTCTCCTTACCTGAGGAAGGATGTTCTGGCGATGGAGGGAGTGCAGCAAAGGTTTACCAGACTGATTTCTGAGATGGCAGGACTGATATATAAAGAGCGACTAGATCATTTAGGACTGTATCCACTGGAATTTAGAAGAGTGAGGAGGGAATGGCATAGAAACCTATAAAATTCCAACAGGTTTATACAGGGTAAATGCAGGAAGGATGTTTCCAACGACCTGGGAGTCCAGAACGAGCGGTCACAGTCTAAGGACACGAGATAGATCATTTAGGACTGAGATGAGGAGAAATGTCTTCACCCAGAGAGTGGTGAGCCTGTGGAATTCTCTGTTACAGAAAGCAGTTGAGGCTAAAACACTGAATGTTTTCAAGAAGCAGATATAGCTCTTAGGGTTAAAAAGATCAAAGGTTTTGGGGAGAAAGCGGGAACAAGATATTGAGTTGGCTGATCATACTGAATGGAGGAACGGTCTTGAAGATCTGAATGGCCTACTCCTGCTCCCATTTTCTTTGTTTCTATGTTACTGAGCCAGTGTGTTCTTCCTGATCCTCACACCAGGGTATCTCTGTAGGATTAGGAAGGGGCTGGTGCACTAACAAACCAGTCGACAAACTAATACCACAGCCAGACAAAAAAACAGAAACACGGCAAAACTAGAGAACAATCTGGTACCAGGTGCTGACAGCAAAATAACACCACGAGCAGGTACCATTTAATACAAGAACTGGATAACAAGTTAAAATAGCTTCAATGCCGAAATGGCAGGTATTCCAAAATATCAGCAACATTTGAAAGAAAACGTTCACATTGAATGTAATGGGACAACTGAAAGAGAATATCAATCTGGAGTGGAGCCTACAGAAAGTGGGATCAGGTGAAGCCATGGCAAATGATGCAACACAGGCTGCTAGAATACTATTAGGGTTTTCAGCCTCAGTTTTCACCAAGGAGGAGACAAGTATTTTATTTGATCTGGAGAGGGATCATGAGCATTTTGTCAAGGTAACATCACATGACTGTATCACTACTGGCATGATCAAGCTGTTGTCTAAATGTAACGTGAATAAATCATAAGGTAAAGGGTGCCATCTTGTTGAGGTGCCAGGCGTTCTGTCAGTGGGCTGGCAAACCAGAGAGAGACCTATTTTGCTCCTTCTAGAGAAGGCTTGCCAAACCACATGCCAATCAGGCGGTGCCAAGAGCACTGGTGGGCACACCCTTGCAATCAAGACTCCGGAAGGATGTTTGTTCCAGAAAGATCTGTCAGCCAATCAGAAGCTGGCAGCTTTTGAACTCAGAGGACTCAGGTCAAAAGTAAGCAATGAGCAGGTGGTTTTGGTTAGGGGCTGCATGGAGAGAGGGACAGAAAGCATAGTTGGGGAGTAGCTACCAGTAAGCATCGCTACCCCCACCCCTCCGCCCAAAGTCCAGTCCCCTTATCAGGCACTGATTGCCCTTGATCGTGGAAACCCCACCCTGTCCCTCAGGGTGGCAGCTATCAGGAATGCCATATGGTGACAGGCCCACCTGAAGTTGGGATAATCCCAGGATTAGCCCCTTGAGTGGTCATTAATTAACTACTTAAGAACCTCAATCGGCAATGGGCTAAGGTGGTCAACCATGACCTTTCCCGCCCACAACTTAATTCTGGTCGAAGTGAAAAGGTAGCAAGGTTTAGGTCCAGTACCACCCCGCCTCATGAAATGCCCTTTCCATCTCCAAGCTTGCTGCGTTGAGGATTTTGCCCCTAGATACATAAAGTGAGGAACCTCAATCCTAATCTTCCAGAAGTTCCTGAACATTGAAAATGCTGCACAGTGACTGGGAAAAGTGGGTGTTCCTTCCAGTTTTAAAAATGGTAGCCAGGAACAACACAGGAAACTACTGACCCATGAAGCTTGGCAACCATTGCAGATGAGTTATAGAAACGTTAACAGAGATAAGATCACAAAGCGTCCGGATAGAAAGCAAAATCTGAAAAGAGAGAGACAGTTAGGATTCATGAAGGAGCTGGACAGGGCTAATGCAATGGACGTGGTGTACTTGGATTGCAGTACGGCCTTTTAGACACAGATCCTTGAGAGAGGCGGCTGGTACTGAAAAAAAAAAATGAACAGGAATCAGTGGAAATATTGTACAATAGATACGTAAGCGTTTGAATGAAAAAACCCAGAGGGGAACTGGTACAAGGTGTTGTTGTCAGTAGAGGCAATGATCTCAGCGAGACCCAACTTCGTGAAGGATCTGGAGCTCGGCAAAGGTGGCAGATGCTCCGAAGCAGGAGGAGATCTGGAGATACTTGAGAAATGGGCAGAGAGTTAGCAAATGATATTGGAAAATGTGAGAACAGGAAGTGCAGGGAGGAACGATGAGTGAAACGGAAAGAAAAGAATGTACTTGTGGAGATGTGGGCGAGTGAAGCAAATTCACTGTTGGGGTGCACAAAGAGGTTAACAGATTGAGGGAATCGATGTTCCCTAAAAGTTATGTGTGGGTGCACAGCCTGGCAGTCATCTTGTGCCTTGCAAACAGGTTGCACATGAGCCATGGCCTCTGTAAGATATGTGCAGTTAGTTGTGTGTCAACAGGGAGGCAATGGCCTTGTGGTATTATCACTGGACTGTTAATCCAGAGACCCACATGACGTTCTGGGGACCCAGGTTCAAATCCTGCCACGGCAGATGGTGGAATTTGAATTCAATAAATATCTGGAATTAAGAATCTAATGATGACCATGAATCCATTGTCGATTGTCGGGAAAAACCCATCTGGTTCACTAATGTCCTTTAGGGAAGGAAACTGCCATCCTTACCTGGTCTGGTCTACATGCGACTCCAGATCCACAGCAATGTGGTTGACTCTTAACTGCCCTCTGGGCAATTAGGGATGGGCAATAAATACTGCCTAGCCAGCGACGCCCACATCCCGTAAATGAATGAAGAAAACAAAATCTTGAAAGGACCAGGCAGCAGGCAGCACGCAGCACACACAAATTCGAAGCAACAGTGGTGGCTATCCTACCTCTAAATAAACCATTATGGAAATCATACTCCAAATACTGTGTACAATCACTGCAGAACTAACACGTTTTCAATACTTCTGGATTTACTTTCTCTTTGGCCTTCCTAGACCCCTCTCTCCTGTCATTGTGCCTCCTTTCCATTCTCTTCTCCTGCACTGTGTCCTCCTGAATCTCCCAACACTGACCCCTCAGTGCTCCTTGGTACTTTAGCTCTCCTGTGGCCATCCCAGGTTCGATCCCCACTTGGAGTAAACTGGCAGCTTCCCTCTTCATTCTCTGTAATGTCCATTACGGCAACCATCACACATGGCATCCTCAGCTGCCCACCTCCCACTCTCTCTCTCACCAGCCTTCCAGACCTGTGTGCCCAATGGCGCCTAATTCTGACAAGCTCCTCCTCATCCAACTCGCCCCTCATAGTGCATCCCCTGTAGATCTCTGCCGACAGGTCAACTCCCAGCACATCACACCTGGCAATCTTCGTCGGGTGGCCTAACCTGCAGCAAATCCCTTTCATTCATCATCCTTTGCTGGCCTACACCGGCTCTCAGTCAAGTTTACTCAATTTCAAAATCGCCTTTCCAATTTCATTAAAACATGCTTCAGGTGTACATTTACATAGAGGCTTGCACAACCACCAGACTACTCACAATGCTTCCCAGCCAATGAAATACCTTTTGAAGTGTAGTGGTAGCAAGTGCAGAATCTAATTTGCACCCGGCAAACTCCCACAAGCAGCAATGCGATCTTCTGATTTTTTTTTGTTTGTGTCATGCCCATCAATCTTGCTCAGAGCACAGAAGAAAACTGCCCCGCTCTTCTTCAAAATGCCAGCAGAGAAGGCCAATAGGGTACCAGGTTTAAGTCATACGTGGCTGACAACAGCTCGGGCAGTGCAGCAGTTCCACAGTCAGCCTGGATTATTGTGATCCAGCCTCTGGAATGGGGAATTGAGGCTTGAACCTGGTATTCTCAGTCCCATGGAAGAACAGCAGCGGACCCTCCTCAGGGTTCTGGCCAACCTTCATGCCCCAAACCAATGAGATTCCCACTCTCCCAAAAATGTCCCAGACTAATTGATCCTTCATTTCATTCAAGTTTGTGGGATCTTACTGTGTGCAAAATGGCTACCACCTTATCCAACATAATGTGGAGGTGCTCGTGCTGGACTGGGGTGGACAAGGTCAGAAATCACATGGCACCAAGTTATAGTCCAACAGGTTTATTGGAAAACACAAGCATTCGGAGATTACTCCTTCTTCAGGTGTTGGTGAGAGAGGTAGTACCAGGCACTGAATTTATAAGTAAAAGATCAAAGGGTCACACCACTGATGAGGATATACTGAACAAACTTATGATGCTGTTAAATCTTTAGTCAGTTAGAAGGTGTTAATTGATTAATAGGTACACACAAGTCCCCAAATTCCTTTGGAGTCACTGTCCTGAGAGAACTAAAGGTTTTATCAGTGTAAAGAAGAGGTGACATTTTAGGTCAGACAATGCATGTTAGGTGCGAGGCTTTGTTTCGAATCGGTTTGTGTTTTGGCTTGGAGTCAGACTGGTTTTATTTGTAAAGTAGGAATTTATAAAATGTCACGTTGACTGATTGTCTATAAATTGTGTGCTTTTTGAACAAAATACAATGTATCTACAAATACAAATTCATCCCTGTGTGTGTGTATGTGTGCGCATACGTGTATGTGTGCGTGTGTGTATGTGTGCGCATTTATGTGCGTACGCATATGCACTCTTGACAGACAGTGTGTGTATGAGAGAGGATCTGTGAGAGAGAGACAGTGTGTGTATCAGAAAGGATTTGTGAGAGTATGTGTGTCTGTGTTTGTGTGGGTGAGTGTGTGTGGGTGAGTGTGTGTGTGACAGTGTATAGTGTGGTGGGATCACCTGTGGTGCAACGTGAACCCAAGATCCCGGTTGAGGCTGTCCTCATGGGTACTGAGATAACAAGGTGTGGAGCTGGATGATCACAGCAGGCCAAGTAGCATCATAGGAGCAGGAAAGCTTGACGTTTCGGGCCTAGACCCTTCATCCTTCACCAGGGTTTTCTGATGAAGGGTCTAGGCCCAAAACATCAAGCTTTCCTGCTCCTATGATGCTGCTTGGCCTGCTGTGTTCATCCAGCTCCACACCTTGTTATCTCAGATTCTCCAGCATCTGCAGTTCCTATTATCTCTCATGGGTACTGAACTTGGCTCTCAGCCTCTGCTCGGCAACTCTGCGTTGCTGTGTATCCTGAAGTCCACCGTGGAAGACGTTTACCCAAAGATCCAAGGCCGAATCTCCTTGACAGCTGAAGTGTTCCCCCACTGGGAGGGAGCATCCCTGTTTGGCCATTCATCTGTTGTCGTAGCGTCTGCATGGTCTCGCCAATATACCATGCCTCAGAACATCCTTGCCTGCAGCGTATGAGATAGACAACGTTGCCTGAGTCACATGAGTATCTGCCGTGCACGTGGTGGGTGGTGTTTCCATGTGTGATGGTAGTGTCCATGTCGAAGATGTGACATGTCTTGCAGAGGTTACCATGACAGGGTTGTATAGTGTTGAGGGTGATGTTGTCCTGAAGGCTGGGTAGTTTGCTGCGAACAACGGTCTGTTTAAGATTTGGTGGTTGTTTGAAGGCGAGAAGTTGAAGCATAGCGAAGATTTTGGCGAGGTGCTCATCGTCATCGATAATGTGCTGAAGGCGCGCGCGCACGCGCACACACACACACACACACACACACACACACACACAGTGAATTTATGGGGTGAACTTGTATTTATAGATACATTCTATTTGTTGTTCTATATATTGTTCAAAAGATACATTCTATATATTGTTCAAAAAGCACACAATTTATCGACAGTCAGTCAATGTGACATTTTATAAATTCCTACTTTAGAAATAAAACCAGTCTGACTCCAAACCAAAACAAACAGATTCTAAACAAGGCCCCACACCTAACATGCATTGTCTGACCTAAAATGTCCACCCCAGTCAAACATAGTATGTGGGCTTTTGAAAGCAGAGCGTTGCCTACAAGGTGCTTAATGATGTTGGAGGGATGCAAGTTCTAAAATTTCTTTATCTTTAATGATGTAGCTAGAATTAATTAAGGGAGACACAGTGACACAGCGGTTAGCACTGTTGTCTCACAGCACCAGAGACACGGGTTCGATTCCAGCCTTGGGTGACTGCCTGTGTGGAGTCAGCACATTCTCTCTGTGTCTGCGTGGGTTTCCTCCAGGTGCTCCAGTTTCCTCCCACAGTCCAAAGGTGTGCAGGTTAGGTGGATTGGCCAAGCTAAATTGCCCCTAGTGTCCAGGGACGTGCAGGCTAAGTGGGTTAGCCATGGGAAATGGGTATGTGGCATGAAAAAAACTGGGAAGAATCAAACTTAAATATTTGAGATACAGGAGTAATCCCTCTAGATTTGATGATGTAAAGTGATGACGCTGGGGGATAGGTGAAACTTTTTTTTGCTGTGTGGTTTAAGGTTTTTCTAAACTGTGCTCAACATTTAGATAGCTTAGTTTGTTTTATTATATTTTTCTTCTTTTTGACTAAACTTCTTTTTATTGTTAAAGAAAATCAGTCACCTTGTGTGCTTACAGTTCAGTGAATAATAACATGTCAAAATAAAGAAACATATACATGATCTATCAAGCCAGGTTTTCTTCTGCAATCTACTTGTCCATCATTACCATCAGCTGGGATCTTAGCACAAGTCAGAGTATAAAATCTGCAGTCTACAAATGCATTTCTCCAAATATTCCCCCTTGACATAAAAAAATTACATGTACTGCATGACTGACAGCTACAAGTTACCCAATACACATGGTCCATCAAGAAAATGATCACTCAGGAACAAAAACTATTGGCTTACTCCAGTCAGGCCCTGCACATACATTGCATCCATTGTCTTTAAAGTGTTCAGGGCTTCTAATGGCACACGTACAAGTTGTCACTGGCTGCTTATCTGATGTTTCTTACAGTAGGTGGCAGATCTTAAAATCTACACAATTTCAGCTGTTCACTTCTGACACCATGTTTCATGTGCTAGTTCAATGC
This sequence comes from Ginglymostoma cirratum, assembly GCA_024137785.1. Classification (NCBI taxonomy): domain Eukaryota; kingdom Metazoa; phylum Chordata; class Chondrichthyes; order Orectolobiformes; family Ginglymostomatidae; genus Ginglymostoma; species Ginglymostoma cirratum. Next base: position 3,276,398 of record JAHRHZ010000089.1, on the reverse strand, counting down.
CTTGCGCTTGCATTCCTCAAACCATAAGCAACTACATGATAGGTCACATGACTATGGTAAGTCGCAGTGTACAAGTCCCTGTAGTCTTTGCAGGGTCATGAGAAATTGCGCACCTCAGTACCTCCTGTTGAACATGCACACAATGGGCAATTTGACCTTCTTTGCCCGCAATGGCCCAGAAAGATATGAAGGGGCTAGCTTACCATCTCGAGGTCTGGGCCCTCTGTCACAGGAAGGTAGGCTTGGCCTAGCTGATGGCACTCACAGGTGCGTAATTGACACTACAAAAAATGATCAGCAGTGAGCATCTGGAGGCAATGCCCACAGGGAGTGGTTGAGTGGAATGACAGCGATGTGCTGAAAGGGATAAAGAGGAGGGGGAAAGAAGTGGAAGGTTAAGTTGTAGAAGGAGGCTCATGTGGAGCAGAAAGACTAGCATGAACTTAATGGACTGAGTGTGCTGTTTCTGTCCTCTAACTGTTGAGTGAATCACCCAGTCACTAACTGCCATTGGCGTGGCTTAGTTGTGCTTGCTGCAGGTGCTGACACAGTGATGATGGAAGCCACTTCCATATGTAATTCAGGGGCTGGGAGGTACAGTGTGTCACGCCCTGAGGATATGAGAGGCAACACAGAAACGCGAGTCATTTCCCTCTTCCAAAGGCTAGTTCAAGAAAAAATTATGCTGCTATCGATCAGGAATGCTGTCAAACCAGGCTGTGAATGCAGTAAGTGGAACTTGTACTCACTCACATGACAGATTCTAACAGCCACATCTTGCAACTGACTGTCCTTGCATTGTGCTGCATTGCTTTAGCAGCTCATGCTCCAGAGGATAGAAGCTCATTATAGCTGCTGACACATGCTCCAAATTACATTCCTGCACAAGGCCCCAACTCTTTCTCCACACTCAGAAAGCATTTCATTGTTTTGGGAAGCACCTTAGGATGTCATGGGTACTCTGCCAGTGCAGCCTATCTTTGTTAAGCAGGTGACCCCCACCAACACCAACATCATCCCTTCCCCACATAAGCCGATGCGTCACTCCCAGCAACACACGGCTCGTGTGGGCCAAAGGTACTGAACATGGTCTGACTGTTCAACTGCAGGGGCATCACATCTGTGCCTGAGCCAGTCCTCACCTGATTTCAGCACCTCAAGACTCTCCAGCAGAGAGGGTGCAGATGGGAGTTACCAAGGGGGTCAATCGGAGTTAGAGTCTTTGGCTGGTCCTCTCTGAATCTCTCACACTCCCCTCTAACCATCAGCCCCATCCTCTGCTTGACCCCCAGCATTAGATATGCGAATCCCCATCACAGAGCCTCTACTGCACCCCTGTTGGCATTGGGCAACTTGGCACAGGCACAGCATCAAACCTTCAAACTATAAACATCAGTTCAACAATAGCAAGGGTAAAGCCTTCAGTTATGGACCACTCTCACTACCATCTGTGGCAGAAAAGCCATGGTCCCATTCTTTGGAAATCACCCTGTAGCTCCTCATCCTCTGTTCTCCTAATTTCTCAACATGTCTCTTCAGCTAAGTGTTCGGTAACCTAAGGCCCATGTTGCCTTAGTAACTGGCCTAGGTGCAAGGCCTCTCATCAAGAACCAGAGTTAAGTACACTTTGTGGTGGTGGTGGCACTGCTCCCTGCGCAGTTGTTTACCTTCTGCAGTAGAGGGCACCTTACAACTCTAATTCGCCACACAATTACCTGTCGTGTTAACCCCAAGCAAAAGAATGCTCAAACATTCATAGAACATAGAACAGTACAGCATTGCACAGGCCCTTTGGCCCATGATGTTGTGCCGACCTATTATCCTAAGAAGATCAATCTACCCTGCATACCCTACATTTTACTACCCTCCATGTGCCTATCCAAGATTCGCTTAAAAGTCTCTAAAACTCCACTACCACTGCTGGCAGCGCGTTCCACGCACCCACCACTCTCTGCGTAAAGAACCTATCTCTGACATCTCCCCTATACCTTCCTCCAATCACCTTAAAATTATGCCCCCTCGTAATAGTCATTTCCGCCCTGGGAAAAAGTCTCTGGCTATCCACTCTATCTATGCCTCTCATCATCTTGTACACCTCTATCAAGTCACCTCTCATCCTCCTTCACTCCAATGAGAAAAGCTCTAGCTCCCTCAACCTTTCCTCATAAGACCTGCCCTCCAGTCCAGGCAGCATCCTGGTAAATCTCCTCTGCACCCTCTCTAAAGCTTCCACATCTTTCCTATAATGAGGTGACCAGAACTGAACACAATATTCCAAGTGTGGTCCAACCAGGGTTTTATAGAGGTTTTATTTTTATAGAATTTTATTTGCCATTCCCTCTGCCACAGCCTCTCTGTGCAAAAAACATCCCTTAAATCATCAACATCACAAAGTCCCTCACAAAAACCGAAAAGGTTGAGCAAAGAGTGGGCACAATGTAGCACTCACTCCCATAGGGAGCAGGTGAACGAAGTTGGATAAACCTGAGGGAGAAAGGAATCGAAGGGTACATCAATGGGGTGAGGTGAAGGAGGATGTTGGTGGAGGTTCTCTTCAAGGAGCGAATGGGCAGAATAGTCTGTTTCAGTGCAGTTGGTATACTGCTAAGAATAGTCTGTCACTGGCTAAGACTGCTAACTCCTCTCGAAGTGCAAGAGTAATCTCCAGGATACTTCCCGGAGAAACAATAAAAAAAATCAAATTGTGAGATTAGTTGATTTAATTTTCTTTTGAACATTTCATTGCTTAGTTAGAAAAATACTGTAGAGATGGGGGTTTGAGAGGAAATGGACTGTTCACTTGACGGCTCAAAGGAGATGAATTACTGGATTCAGTAAGTACTTTGCCAACACTGTTCATGAGGCAAGAATGAGGATTTTTTGCCCTGAACTCTTCTCGCACCACTGCGATCCTCAAGCAAACCTCTCCACGATGGGCTTGTTCCCACTGACTGCAGCCCCATCATGCTTTCTGTCTTCAGCCACTCTGCTGTCTTTTCTGTTGGTGGGACTGTTACCAGGGGCTTCCTGGTAATAGCCTGTGTCACAGACAGTGCCACTGAGCAGGCAGCATCTCAAGCTTGTCAAGAGGGTCTTTGCGTCAATAAAAACCTCAAAAAATGCCCTGCCAGTAAACTTGACAGAAGCTCCACAATCTCAACTTCCAACAGAGCCCAATCTCCTTCAGTACATATGGAGGCAAAAGGGTGAGTAATTTTCCCAACTGGCTGTTGGAAGGTGGGATCACCCAAGAGATGGACCAATAGCAGGGCGTTGGCAATGGGAGGGTCATGTGGCTAGGCCACCAGGAGGCACTGCCAAGCAGAGTTGGTGACTCTCTTTCTCATACCAATACAGGGGTCGCACAGTGGTGGCTCACAGCATCAAGGACACAGGTTTGTTTCCACCTTAGGGTGATTGTCTGTGTGGAATTAGTATATTCTCCCTGCCTCCTTCCAGAGATAGCAAGAACTGCAGATGCTGGAGTCAGAGATAACACCATATGGAGCTGGAGGAACACAACAGGCCAGGCAGCATCAGGGGAACAGGAAAGTTGACTTTTCGGGTCGGGACCCTTCCTCAGAAATGGGGAGGGGAAAGGGAGCTCAGAAATAAATAGAGAGGAGGGATGGGGCTGAGGAAGGTAGGTGGGATGGTGATAGGTAAGTGCAGGTAGGGAGTGACGGGGCTTGGTCCGTGAGGTGGGAGGGGTGGATAGGTGCGAGGGAAGACGGACAGGTCAAGGAGACGGGGATGACAGGGAGGGTTGGTCATGGGATGAGGCTGGGTGTGGGGATATTTTAAAACTGGTGAATTCCATGTTTAGGCCGTTGGGCAGTATGCTCCCGACGCAGAATATGAGCCTACAGCCCAATGGCCTAAACATGGATTTAACCAGTTTCAAAATCTCCCCATCCCTGGCCTCATCCCATGATTAACCTTCCCTCTCATCCCCACCCCCTCGACCTGACACAACCTGTCCATCTTCTCTACCACCTGTCTGCTCCTCCCACCTCACTGACCAATCCCCACCACTGCCTACATGCACTCACCTATCACCATCCCACCTACCTTCCCTAGCCCCACCCCTCCTCTCTATTTATTTCTGAGCTCCCTTCCCCCTCTTCATTCTTGAAGATGGGTCCTGACCCGAAACATCAACTTTCCTGCTCCTCTGATGCTGCCTGGCCTGCTGTGTTCTCCCTGCCTTCTCTCTCTTCTTTGAACCCACCTCTTTGGTCACCTGTTTCATTGGTTTAGAGTCCATCTTGCTCTGTGTTCTCTCTGCAAAGAATGCTTCAGTTTTTCTTAACAGTACCGTACAAATACAAGCTAATGTCCTTTCAGTGCGCTCTCTATTTATTATTGATTCTCTGAGTGAGACGGAGAGGCACTCAAGGTTCTTTCAGAACCACTTGCTACAAGGGGTTTTTGGATAGAATTGTATGGCACAGTAACAGCCATTTGGGCCTACTGGCTGAGGCTGCGAACAAGCTTCCTCCCCTTTTCATCCAATCAGTATATTCCTCTCTCTAACATAGTCCTTTTGCATGAGACAGCAATATCTGCATTGTTCCTGTGACCTCATGTCCTATACGCACTGCTCATATGTGGTGAAAATTAGGCAATCACTTTGCCAAACATTTCTGTTTCACCCTCAAACGTGACCCTGAATTTCCTCTGTGGCTCACCACTTCCAAACCCTCTCCCATTCCCACTTAGAGCTCTCAGACATTGGCCATTTTTGCCAAGATCCAACTAATCTTTAGGTGCAATCCCTCATTGTTCTCTGAGCTTCTGCATTAAATTCAACAAATTTAACAAATTCAGACCTTAGTTCTGTCTTTCTTTGATTTCTGCCTGTTTCTCCTCTCCACGTTCACAAGAACACAATTACAGTAGGAGTAGACCACATGACTTTTCAAGCCTTTTTGCGCCATTCAATCTGATCATTGCTAATCTTGGGTCTGAACTTTCCCACCTGCTCCTTGTATCCCACAATTTCCCGAGAGACCAAAACTCTTAACAAAGTTAACTATGTGGATAGACAATGATGGAGCATCCACAACCCTTGGCGGGGGCGGGGGGGCCCGGGGGAAGAATTCCAAAGATTCACCACCCTCTGGGTGGAGAGATTTCTTATCTCAGTCCAAAATGGCTAATCCTTTATCTTGAGACTGTGGCCCCATGTTCTAGATTCCTCAGCCAGAGGGAAACAGTCTCTCAATATCAATCCCATCAATCAACCAGCTCTATGTCACTCCTTTCCAGTTTTTCCACAGAAGCAAACAATCACACAGCACAGGAGGAATCCATTCAGCCCATAATTCATATGCTGGTTCTTTCAAAGCATTATCCAATTAGAGTCATAGAGAAATAAGCACGGAAACAGACCCTTTGCTCCAACCTGTCCATGACAACCAGATATCCTAAATGAATCTAATCCCATTTGACAGCATTTGGCCCATATCCCTCTAAAGCCTTCCTATTCATACACCCATCCAGATGCCGCTTAAATGTTGTAATTGTACCAGCCTCCACCAGTCGCTCTAGCAGCTCATTCTATACATGCACCACCTTATGCGTGAAAAAGTTGCCCCTGAGGATCCCTTTTAAATCTTTTCCCTCTCACCTTAAACCTATGCCCTCTAGTTTTGGATTCCCTCACCCTGGGGAAAAGACCTTGTCTATTTACCCTATCCATGCCCGTCATGATTTTATAAAACTCTATAAGGTCACCTCTCAGCCTCCAATGCTCCAGGGAAAAAAGCCCCAGCCTATTCAGCCTCTCCCTATAACTCAAACTCTCGAACCCTGGCAACATCTTTGTAAATCTTTTCTGCACCCTTGCAAGTTTCAGAACATCTTTCCTATGACAGGGAGACCAGAACTGCGCACACTATTCCAAAAATGGCCTAACCAATGTCCTGTATAGCTGCAACATGACCTCCCAACTCCTACACTCAATACACTGACCAAGAAAGATAAGTAAACTAAATGCCTTCTTCACTATCCTATCTACCTGCGACTCCATTTTCAAGGAACTATCTACCTGCATTCCAAGGTCTCTTTGTTCAGCAAAACACCCCAGGACCTCACCATTAAGTGTATAAGTCCTGCCCTGATTTACCTTTCCAAATTGCAGCACCTCACATCTATCTAAATTAAACTCCATCTGCCACTCCTCAGCCCATTGGCCCATCTGATCGAGATCCCGTTGTACTCGGAGGTAACCTTCTTCGTTGTCCACTACACTTCCAATTTTGGTGTCATCTGCAAACTTACTAACCATACCTCCTATGCTCACATCCAAATCATTTGTATAAATGTTGAAAAGCAGTGGACCCTGCATCGATCCTTGAGGTACACCGCTGGTCACAGGCCTCCAGTCTGAAAAGCATCCCTCCACCACTACCCTCTGTCTTCTACCTTTGAGCCAGTTCTGTATCCAAATAGCTAGATCTCCCTGTATTCCATGTGATCTAACCTTGGTAACCAGTCTACCATGAGGAACCTTGTCAAATGCCTTACTGAAGTCCATATAGATCACGTCCACCACTCTGCCCTCATCAATCCTCTTCATTACTTCTTCAAAAACCTCAATCATCAAGTTAGTGAAACACGATTTCCCACTCACAAAGCCATATTAACTACCCTTAATCAGTCCCTGCCTTTCCAAATACATGTAAATCCGGTCTCTCAGGATTCCCTCCAACAACTTGCCCACCACCGATTGACCCCAGTTTTATCATGGCCTTCAAATCTTCCCGTTCCAAGTATTTAAGCAATTCTCTTCTGAAAGTTATGGTTGAATCCACTGCTATTTGTGGCAATACACCAAAGAAATTCTCAACACCCCTCCGGTTCTTTTGCCAATCACCTTCAATGTATATCTCCTGATTTCCAATCCTTCTGTCAATGAACTCATTTTCTCAAATATTTATTATACCAAAATTCTTGAAGATTTGCAACACCTCAATGAAATCTCCTCTGAAGCTTCTCTCCACCTCAAAGGTCTTAACCTCCTTCCTGAAGGTATGAATTCCTTTCATAAGTATGTTGACAGGTCTCAAACCTTTTATACACCTGCTCTGCTCGTCAGTCGTCTGTGTTCTGGCGGTGTTAGTTTGCTTATCTCTGGCAAGCAGCCTTCACATTCAGGAACACAGAAACCAAAGCAGCAGTCCGTTCAGCCCCTTGAACTTCTTCCTGCCATTCAATGAAATCATGGCTGATCTGCATCTGAACTCGCACTGCTCGCCTTGATTTTCGCAATGGTTATTACCCCTTGCCCAACTATTATCAATTGGAGAGATTTCAAACTTTCTCTGTGGGACGAAGTGTTTAATGACATCATCCCTATTCAGGGTAATATTCTGCCCCATCCCACCCCCCTTCAACGCCCTCAGACAGAGAAAGCAACTGAGGATCACCCTCTCCCCACTGACACATTGTCGTGTGTGCCATTTCATACTTTTTGTGCAAATGCTTGACGGAGCAAGTCAAGAGAAAACCCTCAACATGAAAACTTTTGCAGCTTTTCACCCCAGTTTCAGTTCCTTCTCAGTCCATTCACAAATAGAAAGGACTGGTCCAGTCGGAGGAGTCAACTCATGAACCACAGAGCACACAACAGCAAGGAGGCTAGCTGACACTCTGCACCCAAAGGCTTTTAGCCTTGCCTGAACTAAAAACCAGACTTGTTTCCTGTGTTCAGTTTGGACACTGCATCTCAGAAAGGAGACGCTGGACTTGGCGGGGCTGCAACACAAAATCACCAGTACGATCCTGGGGCTACAGGGCTTAACTTGTCAGTGCTTAATACCAAGGGATTTAAAATCAAATACAAACTTGTTGAGAGATTTATTCAAAAGTCTTCAACTAGGTGTAAATTACAAGGCTAGGTTGCACATTCTTTGGAAGTAGTGGGTCATCAACAGGTTTTACATGTGGTGAAAATGCTGGAGAAACTCAGCAGGTCTGACAGCATCTGTGGACAGAGAAACAGTGTTAACGTTTCGAGTGCAGTATGAGTCCTAAAGAAGAGTTGTATCAGACTTGAAATGTTAATTGTTTCTCTTTCCATAGATGCTGCCAGATCTGCTGGATTTCTCCAGCATTCTCTGTGCGTGTTTCAGATTTCCAGCAGGTTTTGCTTTTATTCAAAATTCAAAATATAATTATTGCGACCAACCTGTACAGGCACACCTCTGGAGTAGGTTGGACTTGAACCGAGGTCACCTTACCTAGAAGAGGGACTCTACCTCTGTGGCACAACAGCCCCACAAATTATATAGTCTTGGCTTGTCTTTTCTTGAGTATTAATGATTGTTGAACTGGAGATTCGATTGAAAGTTTCAAAACTGATATGGACAAATGATTGTTGGGCAGGGTTACTAGGGGTTACAGAAACACAACAAGTAGATGGTGTTCAGATATAGATTGGCCATGACCTAATTTGAATGCTGGAACAGGCTTGAGGAACTGAATGGTCTTTTCCTGTTTCGATTTCTGTTTCTCGGGAAGGTGGTTAACTGCCCTGTATCAGCTAACAGCAGAAATAGGTACCAGTGACTGAACGGCGTGTCTCAGGTCTATGTTGCCTAAGAAGAATTTTTGGCTGCCCAATAGAATGGTCTTGCAAAGATGTGCCACCTAAATGTTTATGTTGCCCACTTAAACGGCCTATTGGGTTTGGAACATTCAATTTTGGAGAGGTTGCATTTAAAATACTGACTCTGGTTGGGTTCCATGGATGGCAGCAGCCCTCTAACAGCCCATTTCAATGGCCATTCTTCACCTGTTATCCCACATGGTGTCCAACTGCTCAACTATGGTGGGTTTGGTTTCCCAGCCTGGTCCTGTTGCCAGGCAACCTATCAATGCCAGCCAAAACCACAATGGTCCTGGCAGGTCACCATTCTCTGGTCGATGTATCTCAGTTTCAAATGAGGCCATGCCATTCCTAAATTATCATCAGAAGGGGCCTGTAATTACTTTCTAATCCATTTATTAACACGGACAAAGAAAACAGACATTTGCCCTATTCACAGATTGATGATTTGGCTGTTGCTACCTGCCATCTTTAGGTCAGCTGCGAATCTTTCTTCTAGGCGTTTGCCACCCCCTGGTACAGAGTGACTCATTTACACTTATTCTTAATAAATTCTAAATAAATTGAAACAGGAGAAGAACATTCAGAACCTCAAGGCTGTTCCAGAATTCAAATTAGATTGTGGCCAATCTGTATCTTGTCATGTCCAATGGGCAAAAAACAGCCAATGCACTGGCATTAAACAACACCCCTTACCTGTGTACATCCATGGAATCCACTTTGCCCAGGCATGGGATCCCATTGTTTCTTGATCTCACAAGCCCTTAATAGCTCAAATGTGGAGGAAGGCACAACAGCTTAGCATCTCAAAGAGAACAGGCCTGTTATCCAAGGTCTCCTAGTAGTCTTAGTAACAACATCTATCTTACCAATATCAGAAATCAGATGACACCAGGTTATAGTCCAACAGATTTATTTGAAATCACAAGCTTTCAAAGTCATCAGGTGAAGTGAGAGAGGAGCACACAGGCACAGAATTTATGGACAGAGGGATCAAAAGATCATACAAATGGTGAGAGTGGAGGGTCGACAGGCTGAAGAAAAGGTCTCTGCAGGTGATCAAGAGTGTCAAACAGTGTGAGTAAAGTGTCAACAGCTGAATAACAAGCAAAGGATGATTCAGAGGAATTCATCAGGCAAGTGAAGTTCTGGAATTCTTCCACAAACCCCAAGATGTCAGCAGCGAGCCCAATGAGATAACAAATGAACCGGAACAGTTGACTGAGAGATCCACAGTGCAACAACCAAAGAAGAAAGAGTCAAATTGGACCCCTGCAGAAGGCCACTGCCCTAGGCTCGACATGTATGCTCAAGTTGTCAGGAGATGCATTAATGCCAGATTTATCAGCCACGCTCACAGGATAGCGCAGAACGTCACAACGCAATGCTATCCATGTTCTCAAGGCCAATCACAAAATTGTCAACAAACCAGCCGACAAAGGAGGAGCTATTGTCATACAGAATACAACGGACTACTGCAAAGAGGTGCACCAACAACTGAACAACCAGGAATGTTACAAACAACTACCTGCTGATCCGTCAAAGAACACACCCATCAACTGAACAGACTGATCAAGACCTTTCATCCAGACCTTCAGAGTCTCGTTGACTTAGGAGACTTCTACTGCCTTCCGAAGATACACAAAGCCAACACATCTGGACAGCCAATCATATCAAGCAACAGGACCCTGTGTGAGAACTTCTCTGGCTATGTCAAAGGTATTTTGAAACCCATTGTACAAGGAACCCCCAGCAACACTACAGACTTCTTACAGAAACTCAGCACCCACAGACCAGTCGAATCAGGAATATTTTACGTCACAATGGATATTTCAGCACTCTACACCAGCATCTCCCACGATGACAGCATCACCGCAACAGCCTCAGTTCTCAACATCAACAACTGCCAATTTCGGGATGCCATCCCACAACTCATCTGCTTCATCCTCGACCACAATATCTTCACTTTCGAAAACCAGTTCTTCACCCGGACACACAGAACAGCCACGGGGACCAAATCTGCACCTCAATATGCCAACATTTTCATGCGCAAATTCCAGCAGGACCTCTTTGCTGTGCAGACCTCTGACCAATGTTATGCACCAGATACATCGACAACATTTTCTTCCTTTGGACTCATGGCGAGGAATCACTGAAACAACTACATAGTGATACCAACAAGTTTCATCCCACCATCAGACTTATCATGGACTACGTTTCAGAATTGGTCTCATTCTTGGACACACACATCTACATCAAGAACGGACACCTCAACCTACTGCAAGCCTGCGGTTAACCTCATGATGCTGCACTTCTCTAGCTTCCATCCTGAACATGTTCAAGAGTCATCCCCTATGGACAAGTCCTGCACATACACAGGATCTGCTCAGATGAGGAGGAATGTGACGGATACCCTCTTGAATACCCTTTTGAAGGACGCCCTCATAAGAACGGGATATGATGCTCAACTCATCGATCACCAGTTGCGACGCACCACAGCGAAAAACTGCAATGATCTTCTCAGAAGATAGACATGGGATCGGACCAATAAATGTCCAGTACTTCCTCGGAGAAGAGAGACTAGGTCAATGTTCTTCGCAGCTTTCAACATGTCATTGATAATGATGAGCATCTCGCCAAGATCATCCCCCTGCCTCCACTTCTCGCCTTCAAACAATCACCAAACCTTAAACAGACCATCGTTCGCAGCAAACTACCCAGCATTCAGGACAACATCGACCACAACACTATACAACCCTGCCACAGCAACCACTGCAAGACATGTCAGATAATCAACATAGATACTACCACCACACATGGGAACACCACCCAGCCCGTACACAGCAGATACTCACGTGACTCGGCCAATGTTGTCGATCTCATACGCTGCAGGCAAGGATGCCCCAAGGCATGGTATATTGGCAAGACCATGCAGACGCTACGACAACGGATGAATGAGGACACTACGCAACAATTGCCTGACAGGAATGTTCCCTCCCACTCAGGGAACACTTCAGTAGTCAAGGACATTCAGCTTCTGATCTTCGGGTAAGCGTCCTCCAAGGCAGCCTTCGAGATATACAATAACGCAGAATCACTGAGCAGAAACTGATGGCCAAGTTCTGGCCTCGACCGTGATCTTGCGTTCATGTCTCACTACAGGTGACCCCACCATACTGTTCTGTATCTGTAAAATCTTCCTTACTGTCCTGCTTTGATACCATCACCTTGATAAATTGTTATGATCTCTACTTTAGTTAATTTGTACAGTTTTGGATTACTTATTACTTTGGTTGGACCCTCAGCATGCAACTCTTATACCTATTATGTTATTCCAGTCATTTGGTCTGTCTCCAGCACCACTTTATTTTTAATTTTTTGTAATTATCTCTCTGCCTCATTTAATTGGATTATTGGTCATCCCATCGATTATTATTCAGCTGTTGGCACTTTACTCACACCGTCTGACACTCTTGATCTCCTGCAGAGACTTATCATTCGGCCTGTTGACACTCCACTCTCACCATTTGTATGATCTTTTGATCTCTCTGCCCATTGATCTCCCTGTCTGTAAATTCCGTGCCTGTGTGCTTCTCTCTCATTTCACCTGGCAAAGGGGCAATGCTCCAAAAGCTTGTGATTTCAAATAAATCTGTTGGACTATAACCTGGTGTCAACTGATTTCTGACCTTGTCCACTCCAGTCCAACACCTGCACCTCCACATCATATCTTACCAATATAACTTGTACTTGATTGCTATAGAATAAACAGCATCTTGTTTAAGACAAGAGCCTCTTCTTGTTAAACCACCTAATGGATTTCCTCTGTCACACTGGACAAAGCAGGTCTTGTAGATCGCAGCCTAAAAGATGTTAGCACAAATTTACCATACAATGACCAGAAGTTCAGTGCATTCATACAACGTGATACCACAGGTAGGCATCCGAAGATTTAGTTTAGACAGACCATTACAGCATACGGCACTGCCCACATTCAGATCAATAAGTGTCATTTAAGTTTCTAGACACAAAATGGCACCTGATTTGGGAACATAAGATGATAAGAAATAGGAGCAGGAGAAGGCCATCCACCTGTTCAAGCCTGCTACACCAATCAATGAGATCGATTGATTTTCTACTTCAGCAGCATTTTCCTACACTCTCCCTGTATCCCATGATGTTTTTAGTAAGTAGAAATCTATCAATTTCAGTCTCAGTCTCAAACGGACTCAATGACTGCCCCTCCATAACCCTCTGGTGTACAGGATTCCAAAGATTCACCACCCTCAGCGAAGAAATTCCTCCTCATCTCAGTATTTCAGTCTGAAATGGCTTACTCCTTATTCTGAGATTGTGTCTCCTGCTCCCCCTGCTGTGCCCTGCCTGTCCCTATAGTTTGATGGGCATAAAAATGAGCTTGGGGGAAAAGAACAGTCAGGAAGCACCGTCCTGTGGGTGAGGAGCAGGTGATAAGGCACTGCTACAGACTCCAGTTGTTCGCAAAAATCGACTGTTGGCACAGACTTTCAAACAGACATCACATCGACAAAATGCAAGCTGCTCTGCCTTGCAGCCAGCCTGGGAAGTAGACTTCAACTTTCCAACTAGAATTGGGGCCTTTGCCATTCCACTGTCCTCACTAACTCGCCCCAGAAATTGGAGTCAATTACTGAGTGGCAAAAGGCACAATTCCCTGTGTAATGTGCTCCCAGTTCCACAGCAATGCTGCAGGATGATATGGACAAGTTGAGTAAGTGGGCTGATGAAGTATAATGTGGATATATGTGTGGTTATCCACTATGGGGGCAAAAAGAGGAAGGCAGATTATTATCTAAATGGGAATAGACTAGGAAAGGGAGAGGTGCAATGAGACCTGGGTGACCTTGTAACCAGTCGCTGAAAGTAAACATTACAGGTACAGCAGGCGGTGAAGAAGGTAAATGGTCTGTTGGCCTTCATAGCAAGAAGATTTGAGTCCAGGAGCAGGGATGTCTTGCTGCAATTGTACAGGGCCTTGGTGAGAGGAAGGATTGCAACAAAGACTGATTCCTGGGAATGGCAGGGCTGACAGATGAAGAGAGACTGGATCACTTAGCACAATATTCACTGGAGTTTAGAAGAATGAGGGGGGATCTCATAGAAACCTATCAAATTTTAATAGGACTAGACGGGGTAAATGGAAGAAAGATGCTCCCAATGACCAGGGAGTCCAGAACCTGGGGTCACAGTCCAAGGATACAGGATAGGCCATTTAGGAGCGAGACGAGGAGAAATGTCTTCACCCAAAGAGTGGTGAGCCTATGGAATTCTCTGCTACAGAAAGTGGTTGAAGCCAAAACACTGAATGTTTTCAAGAAGGAGTTAGATACAATTCTTAGGGTGAAAGAGGTCAAAGGGTATGGGGAGAAAGCGGAAACACAGAACTGAGTTGGATGATCAGCCATGATCATATTGAATGGCAGAGCAGGCTCAAAGGGCCGAATGGCCTATTCCTGCTCCTGGTTTCTATGTTTCCACTCCTGAAGCTTTCCTTCCAAAATTGAGACCGTATTTTCAACAGCCTTTTTTTAAAAAAAAGACCTTTGTGTGTCATCTCACCTCATGAGTATTAAAAGCGCCATTGAACAATTGGCATTGTTTTCATGGCATTGAGTCCACACACACTTAACCCCAATTGCTTCATTTAGTCATAATTTGCAGGTTAAAAAAAAAAAATCAAGGGTCACTCCCAACCAAATCTGTCTTTTTGTTCGGGGTGGTGGAAGGACCTAGTAGGACTTTCCTTAATCTCCACTGGAGATTTTTCCCCGCCCTGCAGAGTCCTGGAGGTGAATCCTGAACTTCTGAAAATTCTCAGTCCATCCTGGAAGGTTGGTAACCTCCCCCGACGTGACTTTCACAAAGCTCTTCAGGTTGAGAGGCCAACCAACCCAGAAAGCATTTTGAGAAGAATTTGCACTCAGAACGCTTTACCTTTTCATTTCAATTTTTAGTCCAAGTTCAGGCTGGATTGCCCTGCTCATACCAGGCATACCACTCAGCGTGTATGTGCTCCCAAGACTCTTCAGTTGTCACAGCAGCAAAAAGAGAGAGAAAGCTAGAGTGCCCTCAGAAACAGTCTAGGCTTTACCAGACTGGAAGTGATTGCTGTCACCAGAGTGGTGTCTGAAAAGCAGTGACAGTGCCATGGGGTGTTATTTCCCATCACTGGCAATGCTCACTTTAATGAGCACAAAAGATGCCCCATGCAAAAATGCTGATGATAAACTGGAGAAGGAGATAGAAATAATTATATTAATCCCAAGATCATTCTATTTGACTGAAGAGAAACAGGCCGTTTGGCCCTTCCAGAAATCTCTGCCATTCAATGTGATTATAGCCACTCTTCAACCTCAGCCAGATATTCGTGAAAGGCTTTTCGATTTGCTTCATGCCCAGAACATGGACAGCTGCAACTTTTGACTTTCAAGTTTACCTCTCATCAACTCCAAGGAACACAGGCCCTTTCTACTGAATTGGGTTTGATAGTGAGAAATACTAACATCACTATCAGCCTTGTTGGATTTAAGGGAGCCAGGTCAATCCGCAGATCCTCCGCATGAACCTCAAAGGACACAGTCAGTTGGTTTCTCTGTGATAATGGCAGAGGCAGCAATGTTAGCACATGTACAGGCCCCATCATTGGTCCTTTATTTGATTGTGAGTTGCTTTGGTGCATCATGCCATGCTAACACTACGATCAAAGCACACAATGTCACATTTCTGTATTGCTGCACAGACAGACACAGGGCTAAACAAAGACAAAAGGCATAGGCTGCAGTTCTCAACATGTGCCATTCTGAGGCCACATCACCAGGGTGCCCATCACTTTGAAAGCCCCCCTCCCAAATCACGCACCTCCTTTCACAGCATCAACATCTTACCCACACCTCATATTCTGAGCTCTAATTGACACCCAGTTGTGTGACAGAGGCAAGTAGTTAATCAGATGAAGACTGGAACTTTAAGCATGGTCAGGGATTTGAAAGTTGCAACATTTTGAGAGATTTATTCAATTCATGATCATTGCTGTTAGCAAACAACACACCCGAGCAGTGCCCAGCCATCACAAGAATGTCTCAAAGATGTTGTTCACCTCTCCTCCAGTCCCAAAGGATCATTTAAAGTGCGCAAAGTACTTACGGTTGGCAGAGCATGACAAGGTCCTGGTCAGTCGTACCAGGGTGAAGCCCACGGATGTAGAGGTTGGTTTTACTCAGTTGCTCCCCTCCAATGCTACTGCTGTTACTGCTGCTGTTGGTGCTGGGACTGGGCGGTGCCATCTGCTGGGCAGGTGGGGCATAGGGCTGCTGAAAATACAAAATCCGATTCCATTACTTGCTGAGAAGTCAAAACGAGAGAAAATACTGCCTACTTTCGAGTTGAGGTGGCAAGTTCCCTGCCAGGAATGGGGGCAGACAACACAGGTAGACGTGGCAATCTTGGTGGGCGAACTCTGTTCAAGGTGCCTGTCAGATGTTGGAGATGAAGTGGGACACCAAGATTGGGGATGCCAGCTAAGATTACACCTCAGGATTTGGGACCAAGTGTGATTCACAATCATTAATAGTATGCCAATTATATTGTTAAGTGCATTGTTAATTAAGCACCCTGAGCACTGATAAAGAGAGACTGGGGTGCAATGGTAGTGTCAGGGAATTAAAAAAAAGACACTGGGGGCCCTCTTATGACACGGTGGTAGTGTCCCTACCCCTGGGCTGGCAGACCTGGATTCAAGTCCTACCTGCTATAGAAGTGTATAATTATACTCTGAACAGATTGTTTAGAAAACTAGGTTAAATAAATTTAAAAACAATAAAGAGAGACTTCTGGGACACTGAAGTAGCAGGTTAGAGGCAGACATATGTAACACTGAATTCTATGAATAGGTCAACTGTCAAGAAAAGGATGTGTGTCTAGTTTCGTCATTCCAACATTCAGCTTGAGATGCATTTATCATTGATGACATATTTCACAGGCTTGTATCAAACATACAGCACAGATACAGACCATTCAGCCCATCTGCTCCATACTAGTGCTTATGCTTCACTCAAGCCTCCCCCATCGCTCCCACAAGCACCCATTCACAATATCCCTCCATTCCCATCTATTTATCCAACTTCCCCTGAAATAGGTCTCTGTTTGCCTCCCATATTCTCACCACTCTCAGCTGAGTGAAGCCACATCTGCTGAATGCCTAATTGAATTTAGGAGTGATCATGTTACATTTCTAGCCTCAAAGTTTTGGGCTCCACATAAGTGGAAACATCTTCTCCACACCCAAATGACTGAACATCATAATCGTGAAGGCCTCCATCAGTCCCATTAAACCGTTGTTAATGAAACTCAATTACGAGGTTACCTCTCTACTAATTGTCTCAACTGATCAGATTTACAGCGCAGAAATTGATGTGCATCATACGGTACTGATAACAGGTCCGAGGTTCAGCAATGGCGCATTCCTGAGGAAGAGTTATTTTACAATAAATCTGCCTGCTGACATCTCCCAAGTGCTGATTAACAACTGCAAATGGTGATATCTTCAAACCAAATTATTAGAATTATAGAATTGTTACAATGCAGGAGGCCATTCGGCCTGTCATGTCAGCACTGGTTCTATCCCCTAGTCCCAATTTCCTACCTTTATCCTGCACACCATTTCTATCCAAATAACCATCCAATCCCCTCTGGAATGCCTCAATTGAACCTGCCTCCGCGACATTTCCAGTCAGTGCACTCTAGACCCTAGCTACGCGCTGGGTGAAAATGTTTTTTCCTCACATCACCCTTCCTTCATTTGCACATCACTTTACATCTATGCCTCTCTCGTTCTTGTTCCTTTTACATGTGAGAACAGCTTCTCCCGATCTGCTCTGTCCTGCCGCCACTCATGATTTTGAAAATCTCAATCAGATCTCCTATCGTCTTTCTTCTCTCCAAGGAGAACAGTCCCAATTTCTTCAATCAATCCTCCTTACTGAAGTCTCTCATTCCTGGAATCATTCTTCTAAATCACTTCTGCACACTCTCCAATGTGCTTTCGTATCTTTCCTATAATGTGGTACCACAACTGTATACAATCGTCCACCTGAGGTCTACAAGTCTCTCATACAAGTTCAACATTACTTCCCTGCTCAGATATGATCCTAGGATGGATTTCACATTACTGTCCCCATCGCTATTCAAATCACTCTTTCCTCTACTCCCATTGTGTCAGCTGTGGCTCAGTGAGTAAGTAGGCTCATCTTGGAATTAAAAAGACTGTAGGTTCAAGTCTCGCTTGAGGATAAAAATTGAGGCTCACACTCCTAGTGCAATCCTGAGGGAGTGCTGCACTTCCAGAGATGCTGTTCTTTTTCCCTGATTTGAAACATGAAATCCAAGGCTCTGTCTACTTGTCAGGAAATAGGAGCAGGCCCCTTGAACCTGCTCCACTTTCCGATAAGATCATGGCTAAACAGATTGGGGCCTCAACTGCATATTTCTCTCTGCCCTGTAACCCTCGTCACCTCCATTAATCAAAAATCTAACTCAGCCTCCACTGGTCTCTGGGAAAGAGAATTCCACAGACCAATGATCATTTGAGAAAAAAAACAAAAGCCATTCATCTCCTTTTTAAATGGATGGCCCCTTATTTTTAAACTGTGTCACCTCAGTCCAGTCTCTCCCACAAGGGGAGACATCCTCTCAGCATCCACCCTGTCAAGTCCCCTCAGGATCTCACAGTTTCAAGAATGTGACACGATTCAGAGTCAAGGAGTTCTCCTTATCAAAGCTGATCTCTCAATGAACACCAGCTGCAAAGGCAAAAATCTACGAATGCAGGAAACTTGAAATAAAAATGAGCAATACGTAACCAAGTCAGACAGAATCTCTGAGAGAGAAACAGCCTTAAATTATCAGCTGAATGATCTTTTGCCAAGGTATTGACCTGAGAGGTTCATTTCAGCTTTCTCTCCACCAATGCTGTTAGACCTGCTTAATATTTCCAGTATTGTCTATTTCCATTTCACCAAAACATCATGATAACTTTATTGTTTGTGGAAGCTTGCTGTGTGTCAATCAGCAACTGCTTCTCAAACATTACAATTGTGGCTACATTTCAAGAAAGAAACTTCATTTGTAACCTGTGATGTGGTTACAAAAGGCACGACATAACTTATGTTTTTAAAGTAATGACTAATACCGAAGAATGTTGGCACAACAACGAATCAAAATATAGAAGGGAGATAGAAGACTTGGTGACATGGTGCAATAAGAACAACCTCTCTCTCAATGTCAGCAAAACTAAAGAACTAATCATGGACTTCAGAAAGAAAGGAGGAGAACACGCCCCCATCTACATCAATGGAACTAAGGTTGAAAGGGTGGAGAGAATTAAGTTCCTTGGAATGACGATAACCTTCATCCTGTCTTGGACTTCCCACGTAGATGCAACGGTCAAGAAGGCACAACAATGCCTCTTCTTCCTCAGGCAGCTCAGGAAATTTGGCATGTCCATAGGGACCCTCACAAACCTCTACAGATGCACCATTGAAAGCATACTGTCTGGGTGCATAACTGCCTGGTATGGCAACTGCTCTGACCAGGACCATAAGAAACTACAGAAGGGAGTACGCACAGCCCAGACCATCTCGGAAGCCAACCTTCCATCCATGGATTTCACTTACACAGCTCGTTGCCTCGGAAAGGCTGCCAACATCATCAAAGACCAATCGCACCCCCGTAATCTCCTACAATCTCTTCCATCAAGCAAATGACACAGAAGCTTGAAACACACACCAGCAGCGTCAGGAACAGCTTCTTCCCGGCTGTTACTAGACTGACGAATGGACTCTCCAGCCTCAAGTAATGCTGATCTTGCTAACGTAGATCTTGCCTAGCACACACCCTTTTCAATGTAACCTGTATGCCTCTGTCTAAGTTTTTTTTACAACCTTTGATCTGTACCTCCGTGCTTACTGGGATCTGCCTGTATTGCTCATATACAAAGCTTTTCACTGTACTTCAATACAGGTGACAAGAAATCAGATCAATCAATCAATCAATCAATTAAACTTCAAGTCGCTCACTCTATTGGCACAGGCTCGATAATTAGTGCCATGGGTCTTGACATGGCTGCCTGTCAAATTTCAGGCAGGTTGTTGGGTTAGGAAGCATATGTCTGTAATGTGCATCTCTGCAAATAAATGCTAATGAAAGTGTGTAGGGATTGGTCCAGTTCTATGCTTCACCACCTAGCTTTCTGGATTATAACACCATGCACTGAAACAAGAACAGGATTTCAAGACTTTTATAATCCTCTCAAAGCTAGTTCCTTATGTCATCCTTATTTTATCTTCCTCTTCATGGCTGGAAGTAAAGATCACATTTAGCTACTAAGTATCCTTAACCTTTCAAGCTGTACCTTTGCTTGGCATTTTCCGCGGGGTCACCAACTCTGATTGGACATATTCCTGCAAGTCTCAATACATGCCCTCCCATCTCCCAACTACCCCACCCACTCAAAAAGCCTTTCTTTTCATACCCCTGTCCCCAGCATCAGAAACATGATTGCATCAGAGAGACCAAAGTGTTCTGTCTTTCCATCCTAGAATTTGCTCACAGCAACTTCCAGGATGATAATGTTCAATTCCAGGAAACTCCAGGGCAATCCTGGAGAATTCATGACAAGAGGTTGTCCTGAATGATACAGCCAGGAGTTGCTGCATGTGAAGGAGCACATGCATGGAATCACAGAATAGCCTACAACACAGGCATTTGACTCATTGTGTCCACGTCAGCTCATTGCAAAAGCAACTCAGTCCTACTTCCCTGCCTTTCCCCACAGCCCTGCAAAATGTATTCTTTTCAGTTTCCTGATTCCCTTTTGAAAGCCTCAATTGAATCTCGCTCCCCCATACTCTCAGATTGTTCAGAATCTGGAATGCACTCTCACTGTGTAAACAAGTTTGTCCTCATGTCATCATTTCTGCTTCTTTTGCCCGTCACCTTAAATCTGTGGGCCCTCATTCTCAGTCCTTCCACCAATGAGGACAGTTTCTCCCTATTCATTTTGTGTGATCCCTCATGATACTGATCAAGTCTCCCTCTCAAGCCATCCCATTTCTACAATCAGTCTCAATTCTGTCAATCTTTCCTTGTAACTGGTGTCTCATTTCTTGAAACATTCCTGAGTTTTGTTTTTGTTTGCAAACCAGTGTTTTACATCTCCCATGAGTTCCAATGGTGGCTCAATGGGTAAAAGGCCACCCAATGTAAAATTAAGCCATGCAGCTCAAGAAGCTCTCTATTCAATCAGCGATGATGACAGGATAAGTTGTTTAAGAAAATCAGCTAGTTTTGAGTTTTGATCACACGTACATAATGCTGGTGTCTGCATCTAGTGAGGACACCATTTTCTTTTGCCATGGTCAAATGGTCTGATTGCAACTGTGACCAATGAGACTGTCTTGCTGAGATGGAAGTAAGAGAAACCGCTTGCATTTAAATAGCGCCCTTAGCTTCACCAAAGATCCCAGGAACATTATCAGTCAAAGTTTGATGCCATGTCTCATCAAGATATAGGGCTAAAATCAGAGGGTTTTCCCTGTGCCTATTAAACTATAGCCAAAAATTAGCATGACAAAAATGCCATAACCAATTTGGTCTGGATAGGCCGAAGAACAGAGTGGTGAGCATGACGCTTCTAGGATCCAGGAAGATCAGCTCCAGAAACTGGACTTTATGGGTGTCAGTACAAGGATAGAAGCCCACCAGGAACATCAGAAAAACGGTGTGTACAACTCATTGGTTCCCCTACAACAGAGAACTGGTGGCAAGTGCCCAATTGTTCCCTGATTTGGGCCTAGTCAGACCCTCGGGTTTTACGTAAACAACAGGGGATGTAAATTTCCAGAATGAGGCGATGATTCAAAATCAATTGCCAAATCGTGACAACCAAATTTCTAGTACTGCCAGTGATAACACGTCAAAGCGGCTCAAGACGTGTTAAACCATGACTTCCATTTGGGTAAAGTGACTGTTGTTGTGTGGGCAAACATTTATGTCAACTCAAAATCTACCCCCCCTCCCCAAACAGCACTGAAGAGGTGGAAAGACTGCCTTTCCAGTAGGTGTAGGATTCAGGGAGACATGTTGACCAGAAGGCTATGGGATCTTGCTCCACACAAAACAGCTGCTTGCTCTTCTTTCAATACTGCCAATGGGCCTTTCCCAACATCCTCCTGGATCACAGGAGTAGAAGCCAAGGCCTCAGTCTGAAAAATGAAGCCAATCTCAGCAGGAACTTGGTCGAGACAGTCAAACCCCTTTTAAAAATAGACCCACTCAGATGGGAAGTGATCTCACAATGGACAATGGATTAAGCCTCACAGAGGTACAAAGGCAAGAGTGTTAAACCCGGTGCAATATCCAGTGACCCCCTTCTCCTCATCAGTGCTTTCCTGGAAACCTTGAGGTCTGTTTGTAATATTGGCAAACAACAAGGCGCAGTTACAAAGTGCCTTTAGCATTTCTCAGGGACTGCTGCTGGGCAATATCAGAGTCATATAAGGAGATGATGTGGAGGTGCCGGTGTTGTGAACAAGGTGAACAAGGTCAGAAATCACATGACACCAGGTTATAGTCCAACTGGTTTATGTGAAAACACAAGCTTTCGGAGCGTAGCCTGACAAAGGGGCTATGTCGTAAGTTTGTGCTTTCAAATAAACCTGTTGGACTATAACCTGGTGTCGTGTAATTTCTGACCTTGTTCACAAAAGGAGACACTAGGACAGGTAACCAAAAGCTTGATCAGAGATATTCCGTTTTAACAAGCATCTTAATGAATGCAAGACTTGTGTTGAAATAGTGCGTTTCACAACATCAGGATGCCCCCAAAACATTTTACAGACAATTCAGTACTTTTTCATGTGTTGTGGCTGAAGCGTTAGTTAATTAGGAAGCATAGCAACCAACTTGTGGATAGCAAACTCCCACAAAATCGGAAGGTAATAACCAGACTATTTCTTTTTCAGTGACTGAGGGATAAATAGTGTACAAGCAAGAGAGGCAGAGAAGGAACTCGAGGGTTTCGATAGCTGAAGACACAGGCACCAATGAATAATAGGTGGATATGCCAATTCCCTGTCTGCTATTTGAATAGAGCTGATAACACCCTTGTTAAGATAATGAACAGAGGAATGTCATGGGAACGCATCAAGCAAGTATCTCAAATGGTAAACTCCAGCAGTGTCTATTTGTTCAAGAACTGCTAGCATTGGATGGAATCCCTGAAGTAGTGATGAAAGGGTTTGCACATAAAGGCACAAGAAAAGTGATTAAGAGTTGCACAGGAGATAGAATGGCCAGAAGACGTTTTGAGGACCCCAATGTTCCATCCCACTGGACAAGAAGAAAACATGACAAAATGTGAAAAGGTGTTATGTCATGAATTTAAACTCACCTGCATCTTTCTGTGGCAGCTTCAGAACTGAAACTGGTCTCTGTCATCAAGATGAAGATGAGGAAACACCACACCTAGGTTTACTGCTTCTGATCATTGTCCAGAAAATCCCCCTTCCTCAACAGCCCTCTCTCATCACCACGTGACAGTGCAAGTGGCGAATGAGCGTCTGAACAGGTTTACTCCACAGTCGAATAGCCTGGCCACACATGCACTAGACCTGCGCAGCAGTGAAGTAACATGACATTTGAGTTGCATAGCAAGGATGAGGATGCAATAAACGTGCAGGAATATCTTTGCAACTGAGGAAATTGAATGACAAGAATCAGCAAAGAAAGTGATGCTTGATTGGCCTCTCAAAGTCACCTAAAGCTTCAAGGTGTGTTTATATTCTGGCACAGGCCAAGCAAAGTGACTCGAGCACAAAAACATGTTGATCAATTTCATATATCCTTGAAGATAATCAACAATTAGACCAAGACACACAGCTGGCAAAAACACCTGAAATGGATATACTACACTCCTCATCAAATCAAAAAACATGGTCATTGCGACACTGTACCCAAGACAGGCATCAGAGTGATGCTGTACCCCAAGACATGATGTGGAGGTGCCGGTGTTGGACTGGGGTGGACAAGGTCAGAAATCACACAACACCAGGTTATAGGCCAACATGTTTATTTGAAAACACAAGCTTTCAGAGTGTAGCCCCTTCGCCAGGTGATGCCTGAGACAGGCATCAGAGTGATGCTGTGCCCCGAGAGAGCCGCCACGGTGACGCTGTGGCCCAGGACAGTCGCCACGGTGATGCTGTGGCCCAGGACAGGGAACAGAGCATGTGCCCTGAGCAGTCACCACATGACACTGCACCGAGACAGCCATCACAGTGACGCTGTACCCTGAGACAGCCATCACAGTGACACTATACCCCAGGTCAGGCATCAGAGTGACACTGTACCCCAAGACAGGTAGGGTGATACTGTATGCTGAGGCAGTCACCACAGTGACACTGTACACTGAGATATGCACTGGAGAGATGCTGTACCCTGAGACAGGCATCAGCATGATGCTATACCCTGAGTCAAGCATCACAGTAACAGCCTATCCTGAGACAGCCACCACAGTGACACTGTACACTGAGACAGCTATCACAGTGACGCTGTACCCTGAGATATTCACCAGTGATGCTGTACCCTGAGACAGGCATCAGGGTGACACTGTAGCCCGAGGCAGGCAGAGCGACGCTGTACCCTGAGATAGCCACCATAGTGGCACTGTGCCCTGAGACAGGCAGAGTGACGCTGTACCCTGACACAGGAATCAGTAATGCTCTCCCCCGAGACAGGCACCAAAGTGACACAGTACTCTGAGATCGCGACCACAGAGACACTTTACCCTGAGACAGTCACCATAGTCACACTGTATTCTGAGACAGGAAGAGTGACAATGTACCCTGAGTCAGGCATCACAGAGACATTGTTGATAACAAGGTGTAGAGCTGGATGAACACAGCAGGCCAAGCGGCATCACAAGAGCAGGAAAGCTTGACGTTTCGGGCCTAGACCCTTCTTCAGAAATAGGGGAGGGGAAGGGGGTTCTGAAATAAATAGGGAGAGAGGGGGAGGCGGATAGAAGATGGATAGAGGAGAAGATAGGTGGAGAGGAGACAGACCGGTCAAAGAGGCGGGGATGGAGCCAGTAAAGGTGAGTGTAGGTGGGGAGGTAGGGAGGAGATAGGTCAGTCCAGGGAGGACAGACCCTGAGACCACCACCACAGTGACACTGTACCCTGATACATGCATCAAAGTGGTGCTACACCCCTTGTCAGGCTGCACAGTGACACCATACCCTGAGACAGCCACCACAATGACACTATGCCATGAGACAGCCACCAAAGTGGATTTTAAAACCTTTCTTTCAAATTCCCTGGTGAAGGTTTCAGCGGAACTGCACCCACCACAGGCGTGAACCCTGGGGGCCTCTGGGTCCCCCCCATGTGTTTGTTGTAAGCTTCAGTATGCAGCAGGAATACAGTCACTTCCTGCTGATGTACGGACACACTGGAATGCAGCGTGCCAAAAGGAAGTGAAACTACCATCCTGGCTCAATAGGTAGAAAGTGTTAGGGTATTGGCAGTTTCAGCACTGCACAATGATGGCTAAAAATAGCAATCACAATGAAGCAGAGGGTAAGGCATCACTGAGGGTGCAGCAACTAAAATATTTAGGTGCGCTGGGTGTGTAAACAATGACTGTGTAGCCAGGCTAAGTGCAGCAGTTTGTGAAGCAGATAAGGCAAATACATCCACAGGGCCTGGGGAAGCAGTATACCACACTATATCACGTAACTCCCATAGCTCTGATACTGTGACCTGTAATCCTACTGTAGCTACACTTACTACATAAATGCCCCTGTACTGACACACTACCACATAACCCTGCGGTACTACCTAACTCCCACTGTTCTGATACTGTACCACGTAACCCCACTGTAGTGACGCTGTAGCACATAATTCCCTCCGTACTAACACAGTACCACGTAACTCCCATTGTACTGACACTGTTTTACGTAACTCCCACTGTCCCAAGACTATGTCATCTAACTCACACTGTAGTGAGTGTGCATCATGCAAGTCCTGCTGAATACCATGTCACTAATGCTGTGGTGATACCGTACCCTAAATCCCAATGTACTGCAATGGTACCACATAATTTATACTGTAGCAACACTGTACTACGTAGCTCCTCCTGTAGTGGCCTAAAAAAAGGAACTCCCACTGTAGTGACAGTACACCATGCAACTCCTAAAGTAACACTGTACCATACAACCCTCACCACAAAGGGCAACTTTAAATCACTGGTAACCATGGCTCCTTTGATCAAACTCTCACATCAGAGTCAGGTGGTAATAGGTTCAAGTCCCACTTTGAGACTCTAGCACAAGACCAGTCTCCCCCACCCATCCCGCCCCCTCCCCAGCAGCATCGAGGGAGTGGGGCACTGTCAAAAGGCACCTTCTGTCAGGTAAGACATTAAACAATGACCTCACTTACTTCTCGGGTGGATGTGAAACATCTCACAGCACTATTCCAAAGAGGAACAAGGCAGTTCTCCCGGGTGCAACGGCCAATATTTATCCCTGAACCAACATTGCAAAAAACAGATGATCCGGTCATTATCGTACTTGTAATGTGCAGGAGCTTGCTGTGCAAAAACTGGCTGCCACAGTTCCTACATTACATCAGTAGCTGCACTTCACAAGTACTTCAGTGGCTGTGAAGTATTTTGTGCTGCTGTAAGGGGCTACATAAATGCAAGTTTTTTCTTTGTACCCTGCGTGTTAGCAACACCATAAAGATAGACAGGTTTCCTGCACTGGATATTGTTACCATGATCCGGAAACTGTTTGAAAAGAACATGTACACAATCTGGTATGAACTAGAAGCAAACCTTTCCTAGATGCCACTGATGACATCCAAATAGCCTGGCAACATCTCCTCCGTCACCATTAGTGCGGTTCTGCGAATGCTCAGCATTGTCCTGCAGATGTGCTTTCAGGAAATTAAATGTAACAGAGACACTTTTCACCCACACTTTTGCTTTTGTGGCAAAGTGACTGAAAGGTGCACCTTTCACTAAGGCATTTGCATAAGCTGAACTGAATCACTTCTGTCCCACAAACAGCTGATTCAGGGACTGCTGCCTGAATGAGAAACATCATTTATCACAATACGAATCACTGAGGAAAACATGTTCAAACACAAATATAGACTGTGTCAGCAAAGAGCTGTCATTAGATATTGTATGTAGCTGAAATAACATACCATGAAGCACATTATATAGTGGCACTGTGTATAAATGTATTATCTGCATTTTACGCATCTATTTTTAATAGAAGTGGCTGATTTGTACATTGCCTGCCATTTATACAACTGCCAGTAAAATATGCAATTATAGTTCATTGAGCACAGTATTCACTAACATTCCTGGTGTTGCTTTCTTTCTAATTGTCTCCCTACCTTTCTCGTTGCAGAACGTTGTCTCTATCCCTATAAAGTTCCCCTTCTACATTTGTCTATTCTCTCTTTCTGCAGTTTTTGTTATTTTTTTTCATGTAATATGAGCCAGCATTCACTGTCCATGCTTGTTCAGCCATTTCAGAGTGCAGTGGAGAGTCAGCCATGTTGCCATGGGTCTGGAGTCACATGCAGACCAGACCAGGTAAGGATGGTAGATTTCCTTCCTTAAAAGGACATTAGTGAACCAGATGGGTTTTTACAACAATGATAGTTGTCACAGTCACCATTACTTTTATATTCCAGATTTATGAACTGAATTTAAATTTCACCACCTGCCATGACGGGATTGGAACCCAGGTCCCCACCGGGGCCTCTGGGTTTCTCATCCAATGACATGACCATGACACCATCATCTTCCCCCATTCTGATAAATTCTTGTTTCTCCATGTGCGTCTCCTTGCTTTTTCTCAAAACTCAGATGGTGATTGTTCACAGTAATTGTGGTAAATTAAACTAGGTTAATTTTAAAAGAAAGCTTATATGCAGGTACAGCATGCAATAAGGAGGGCAAATGGAATCTGGGCATTGATTGCACATTCTTCCCGTGTGTGCGTGGGTTTCCTCCGGGTACTCTGGCTTCCTCCCACAGTCCTAATATGTGCAGGTTAGGTGGATTGGCCATGCTAAATTGCCCCGTAGTGTTCAGGGATGTGTAGCTTAGGTGGGTTATGGGGGATGGGTCTGGATGGGATGCTCCAAGGGTCAGTGTGGACTTGTTGGGCCGAAGGGCCTGTTTCCACACTGTAGGGATTCTAAAACTGCAACTGCAACTGCAACTTATTGGTGACACCATATCTGATGCACTGCATAAAGTTTTGGTGCCCCTATTTGAGGAACGATGTAATAGTATTGGAGGCAGATTGGCAAAGGTTCACTAGGTTAATTCCAGAGTTGAAAGACTTGTCCCATGAGGAGAGATTGAGCATTTCAGGCCTCTACTCACTAGAGTTTAGAAGAATGAGATCTAACTGAGGTAGATAAAATGCCAAAGCGGGTTGACAAAGTAGAAGTAGAGAGGATGTTCCCTCATGTGGGACGATCTAGAATAAGAGGTCATAGCTTTAGGATAAGGGATAGCAGATTCAAAACAGAGATGAGGAGAAATTACTTCTTTCAAAGGATTGTGCTCCTGTCGTGGAACATCCTGATGTCTCTTAGTGTCGGACACAGGGGAAGCGATGGCCTAGAAGTATTATCGCTGGACTGTTAATCCGGAGACCCAGATAATGTTCTGTGGACCGAGGTTTGAATCTTGCCACAGCAGGTGGTGGAAACTGAATTCAATAAAAATCTGGAATAAGAGTCTCAAAATGACCATGGAAGCATTGTTGATTGTTGGAAAAATCCATCTGGTTCACTCATGCCCTTTAGGGAAGGAAACTAGCATCCTTACCAGGACTGATCTACATGTGACTCCAGACCCACAGCAATGTGTGGTTAACTCTCAACTGCTCTATGAGCAATTAGGGATGGACAATGAATGCTGACCACTAGTCAATGATGCCCACATTCCCCACATGATTTTTAAAAAAACTTTGCAGGAGGAGGGGAGTACGGGCAGCCAATGATAACGGCCCCAGCCTAGCAACCTTTTCTCTATATAGTTGAGGCAGGGTAGACGTTTGCTCTGTAGGGGGCTAATTTACAAGCACAGGTTAGATACTGCCAGACCTGCTGAATTTCTGTTTTTGTTTTAGATAATCTTGTGCTGAGTTTCAGTGAGTGAGGGTTGATCTCGTTTACAATTTATAAAGGGTATTGATACAGAGGAATTAACACTCTTTACACCAAAGTGGGAATTTGGAAATGTCTGTCCCTCAAAAAGCTGAGGGCACTGGGAATCAATTGGAGCACTCAAGACCAAGGTTGGCAGTCTGTAGGTAAAGTAGGACGTGAACTGAAACCGAGTCCAGTTTAGATACAGAGATAGTAGGAACTGCAGATGCTGGAGAATCTGAGATAACAAGGTGTAGAGCTGGATAAACACAGCAGGCCAAGCAGCATCTGATGCTGCTTGGCCTGCTATGTTCATACAGCTCTACACCTTGTTATTCCAGTTTAGGTACATACAGAGCGACCGAGATTCGGTTGAATGAGAGGAAAGGCTCGAGGGGAGCTGAATGGCCTGCTCTCTAAGCCTATACCATCAGCGTTTGCTCCTTACTTTTGCTGCTTGTCATCGTCTTCACGGTAACATCGTCACAAATGTTGGGGCATCGGGCTCCAGTTGTCAATGCCACCGGTCATTTCCGCCCCGAACACGGCTTCCTCCCGGGCAGTGGAAGGGACTCGTTTGGGTTCTAAGCGCGCGCAGTGGCTGCTGTCGCCGAGCGCGTGGGCTTAGCTCGAGCAGAAGCAGCTGGTTTCTTCAGCTTCATTCTCACATGAAACACCACCTGGATTTCCCCCCGCCGCCCCACGGAGAGGTGCTTGCAAGGAGCTCCTCAATCAAAGTGACAGGAGCCTTTTGTTCTTGGGCCTAGCTGTGCATCAATCGTTACAACATCCACCTTTTTCGAGGCGGCCGACCGGATGGAGCTTCTCCAGAGAAGACCCCACCTCGCCCCAGTCACGATTGTGAATTGAAGCCACTTGAAAAATCCTTCACGCCCACCCGAATCCCACAGAAAGTCATCAACTCGCACAGCTCGGCTGATCTGACGGGTTAAAATCCAGACTAACAGGATTGCGCCAGGCAACCAAACCAAAAGTTAATCTGCAGCAAGTTAGTTATTATTAAACCTGCACGAGGTACTGGTTTGACCTCAAGTGGAGTATTGTGTCCAATTCAGGGCATCTCACCAAAGGGAAGATGTGAAAGTTCACCAAATGCCCCTTTAGGAAAGGTAGCGGTCATCCTTACCTGGTCTAGGTGACTTCAGATCTACAGCAATGTGGATGACTCCTAACTGCCCTCTAGGCAGTTACAGATGGACAATAAATGCCAATCCAACCAGTGATACCCACATTCTCGTGAATGACTTTTTTTAAAAAAAGTATTAGAAAAGTATGCAGAAAAGATTCAGAATGATGGGCCCAGGGTGAGGAACTTCAGTGACATGGATAGATTGGAGAAGTTGGGACTGTTCACCTTGGAGAAGCGAAGGCTGAAAAGGAGATTTGATCAAGGTGTTCAAAATCATGAGGGATCTGGACAGAGAGAAACTGTTCCCCTTGGTAGAAGGATTGAGAGCCAGCAGAATAACGATTTAAAGTGATTGGCAAAAGAAGCAACAGCGTCATGGCGGAAAACACATTTACACAGCAAGTGGCTTCCTTCTTCAGATAAGGATATCAAAACTGCACACACTACTCTAGGTGTGATCTCACTAAGATCCTGCACAATTCCAGCAAGGCATCCCTCTCCCGTACTTGAATCCTCTCATTATGAAAGCCAACATACAATTTGCCTTCTTCACCACCTGCTGCACCTGCATGCTTACTTTCTGCAATTGGTGTGCAAGGACACCCAGGTCTCAATGCACCTGCCTCTTTCCTAGACTATCACCATTCAGGTAATAATCTACCACCTCATTTTAGCTACCAAAGTGGATAACCTCACATTTATTTACATTATACTTCATCTGAGAAGACAGGGTCAGTTCTTGTCCACTCAGGGGATTGGGTGATATGGGGATAGGGCAAGAAAGTGGAGTTGAGGTTGAAGGTCAACCATGATCATATTAGATGGCTGGGTTTATGGGACTGAATAGCATACTCCTGCCTCTAGTTTTTATCCTGTAGCCGGGTAAACAGGAACTCTAGTCCACTTAGTCATTTGGTTCAGAAACTCTTTCACCTGCTTTGCATGTACCACATAGTCAGCTGACCTGTCCTTTCCTCCCCCACCTCCCGCTACCTAGTCTTGAATGAATTGCCCACCTGTTCTCCCAAGTCTGTACCTCAACCAATGTTGCATATTCCTTCATTGCAACTGCATCAACAGTGCAAATGTAGAGACCCACTGGTAAGCGTGCAAAACCCAAGCACAAAATGGCCTGCTGAGGTTGCCAACCCTGGAGGACTGCCCAAGAATTAAAAACCTAAGAACTAGGAACAGGAGATAATAGGAACTGCAGATGCTGGAGAATCCGAGATAACAAGGTGTGGGGCTGGATGAACACAGCAGGCCAAGCAGCATCATAGGAGCAGGAAAGCTTGACGTTTCGGGCCTAGACCCTTCATCAGAAATGCTGAAGGGTCTA